>CALNHX010004875.1:0-118071 GCA_940337035.1 Agriotes lineatus | reverse complement strand
TTAGTACGGCCCATACTGTAAGAATTTTAGCTCGACTAAGCATGGCATCAGTAACAGGTACTGAATGACAAATTTAGAGTGGACTGGAGTTGTAGAAAACCCTCAAATAACACGTTTGGAATATACTGAGATATAGATTACTACTACAATAATTTTTTCTGTCTACAAAATATTCAAGTATTTTAGTTTAGTGTTCTAACACTCTATAACCTCTGAAATAAAAATATTTCAGTGGATATTTGGTACAGTGGATATTACTAGGCTAATGAAACTGTTACTACGAATCATAATATAAAAATTTTAGTTCTACTTAGCTTGGGATCATTAACAGGTACTGAATGACACAGGTAGAGTGGACTGAAGTTGTAGAAAACCCTCTAATAACACGTTTGGAACACAGGGATGTATACTTTATTAGATTAATAATTTTTTCTGATTCAAGCAGATTCCAAGTATTCTAGTTTAGCCTTCTAACACGTTATAACGCCTGATAGACAAGTTTTGCAGTGCAGAAAATATTACTATGTTAATAAAACTGTTAGTACGGCTCATAATATAAGAATTATGCCCCGAGCAAACATGTTGTTAGTTCGAGGAAGCTTGGCAACATTAACAGGTATTGAATGACACGCTTAGAGTGGACTGGAGTTGTATCAAACCCTTCAATAACACGTTTGGAACACAAGGAGATATACATTACTAGTACAATAATGTTTTCTGCTTCCAGAAAATTTAAATATTTTATTTTAGTTCTAACGTCTGAAATGCACGTTTTGCAGTACATATTAGGTCCAGAAAAAAATACTAGGCTAACAAAACTGTCAGTACGGCTCAGAATATACGAATTTAGCTCGAGTAAGCTTGACATCATTAACAGTTACTGAATGACGCGTTTAGAGTGTGTTACGGGTCAAAATTCATTTTTAGCTATTCGCCTAATTATTTGCCCTAATCTCGATTAAAATTAACTTTTTACCATGTATTTCTTGAGGTATGATTTTCCCTGCATTATCTTTGAGCATTCAGATCGTTTGATAGTTGTATTGCAAACTAAGTAAAGCATTCGGTCGATTTTATGGGTCCAAATGCCCCTGCTCATGCATTTTCCCTTTCCCCAGAAATTTGATTTTTGGGTTTTATCAGTTTTGGAAACCATTTTGGCATTCGCCATTTTTGTGCTGTTAAAGACAGGTGCTTTGAAAATTCGCGTCTTGGAGACGTAACTTTATTGGATTTATTCAAGCGCATCCTGTGTAGGAAATCGCTTTTGGTGTAATTTTGGATTCCGAGGTGGTCTGGATTAGGCCCCGAGGATGTTATTTGCTGTGATCTCCTAGCCCAGACTTTGTTTGGGGATTTTGCTTTAGCAGCACATGGTCAACCTCCTTGGCGAAACTCAGCCGTGAAGATCTGAAACGGGTATGTGGTTTTTCTAGGTTCGTTCACTTCGATTCTATTGTTAGTTGTTCTTTCAGCTTTTTCTTTTCCCCGCTGGGAACATATGTACAGTATTGCCGTGTGGCTACGTACCTGCAGTACTCCCTTCGCTTGGCAACGTGCCAGCAGCCCCCTTTCTACTTGGTGGCGAATCGAGCATTGCTCCGCCAGTGGCCAGTCGAGCCTGCGTTACATGACAGGATAGCACCAGCAAACCTCCTGCGACAGCTACTCGGTGGTCACCCACTTTTGACCCCCTCATTGCCCTTTGGCCCCTGCTTGCAGCCACTGCTGCCGAAGTGTAGCCCATCGCAAAGGTCTGTCAGATTACTATATCCGTTTCGAACTCCCGAATCTTGGCCCAACTGCGTGACGGTGCTGCAATGTGCTCGATAAACTTATGAATGTTTTTAACGTGTATTCTTAAGCGGTAAGCTCACCTGTGGAACCTTATTTGATTCTGCATTACAAAACAGTAACTAATTTCTGCATTGTAAACAAAATTTAGCGGTAGCTCTTTTGATCGATATTTAGGTCATAGGTACGGACTATGTTTTACCGGTATTGTATGGTCTCCGACCTCGGAATAATTTTTGACGGTATTGTAAGTTAGTTGTGCAGTCAAGTGCATGAAAGCATTTTTTTTTACATTTTCAAATGTCACCTATTACACCGTTGAATAATATCTCTATCTGCGCCCTGTTGTGCAAGAGAAATTATAATGCTCGCGTCACGTCCGTTGTAAATGCAATTTGCCTTGCAATATCGCGAATTCGCCCTTACGGAACCAAAACAAGATCTTGTAGGCCCGTGATTGCGTCGGTATAAATTAATTATTAATTAAACAAAGGCTAAGCCTTGCATACTGGGTGTTCGGTTACATTCAACGTGCAATCTAAATTTAGATTTTAATTCTAATAGCTGTGTCGAAGCCAAGATGCTTTCGAACTTTTGCTAAGTGTTTATTCAGTAGTGCATTTGGCCAAATCTAACACCAATCTTGTATCCTATTTTAATACTACTAATTTGTAACAGCTACATACCGTTTATAATTATTTATTTTTATGCCCTTATAAATGTAATTGGCAGTTTTGCGGTGAGTTTAGCCTTGTGCTTTGTATGGTATTGATTAAACTGTGATATATGATCTCCCTATTGAGATACTGTGATAAGATTTGGTAGCCGTATATTGAGATATCGTGTGTGTGTATTTTAATTGTGTATTGTATTTCTGTCCTCGAAAATTATACTACCTTGACCTATTCTGCGTTTATGATTTATGCCTTGCCGTTACTTTTACTTTTTCAGGTTCGGTTAGTAGCGCCTTCCGTAGTGTATCTTTTGTTTAGCAAAGCGCTGGGTTACTAGCTACTTGGCGCCCATATTTTATTTTTCAGCTAAAGCTTATGAGTCTTTTATTTTACCCACGACCAGCTCCGGCTGAGAAGCCGTTGGCCTTTGCTTGCTTCTTTTTAGTCGCCGTAACGGTAACAAGAAGTAAATGGCGCCCAACGTGGGGCTTGGTTTCGCTTGACCTAGCTTGATTTCGCATGATTGTCTTGGTAGTATGCCCGTTTGGTAGTGTGATTTCTGTCTGTTTGTTTTTTTTTCTTTCTTTAGAAGCCCTCGTTTGTTGTTTCTTCTCTTTTGTTTCATTTGATTGAATAAGTGATTAGGTTGTGAGTTTAGGCAGTATGATGGGATTTGTTGCAAGAGTTTTGAGTTGTGCTGATGAGTGGAAGTTTTGGATGTTTCTGATTTTGATTGGTTGCGTGCTTCTGAGGTTTAGTGTGTTTTGCTGATTTGGTATGCTTGAGTTTTTTTCCCTTGTGCTTCTGTTGTGACGCTTTTTTTGCCTTTTTTCTTTTGGAGTGATGATCTTGTTATGGGTATGATGGTGATGTGCTTGAGGAAGTTTGCTCTGGTGAATTTTCTAAAGCATCCTCTTGTTGGATTAGCGCGGTTTATCTGATTGGCTATTTTTTTTTCTTTTGGATTGTGAATGATTATGACATGGGTTCGATGTTGATGTGTTTGGAGGGCCTCGCTTTGCGGACTTTTATCCCTCAAACCATCGTTCTAGTTGGTTTAGCGCAGCTTTTTGATTGGTTCCTTTTTTTTCTTTTTCTACCTTGGATTGATGACAAGATTCTGGTTTGGTGTTGAGACGTTTGGAGAGACTCGCGTTGCGGACTTTATCTCTCAAACGATCTTCCTTGTTGGTTTAGCGCAGTTTTCTTCTGATTGGTTCTTTTCTTCTTTGAATTGATGATAAGATTTTGGTATGGTGTTGATGTGTTTGGAGAGACTCGCTTTGCGGACTTTTATCTCTCAAACCATCTTCCTTGTTGGTTTAGCGCAGTTTTCTTCTGATTGGTTCTTTTCCTCTTTGGATTGATGATAAGATTTTGGTATGGTGTTGATGTGTTTGGAGAGACTCGCTTTGCGGACTTTTATCTCTCAAACCATCTTCCTTGCTGGTTTGCGTAGCAGTTGATGTGCGATTTCGCTCCTTTTAATTTTTTTTCTTCAGGATTGATGATTAGAATATTTGGTTGGCATGGATGCTTGTGAATTTTGCCTTAGCGATTTTTTTTTTCTCAAGTCATCTCCCTAGTTGGCTTGTGCAGTATATATTTGATGAGTCTGGCTTTTGGTTTTCCTTTGTGTTTTCGTCTGCTTCGGCGTAGGTCGAGCTTAGCTTGTTGGAATATTTTTTTTGGATACCCTTTTGGGATTTTGGTGGTGTAGCTGTTGCTTTCTGGTTGCCTTCAGCTGCACGTTTTGCGTTTGGTTTTGTGGTGGGATCCATCTCGCTTAGGCGGATTATTTTCCTCAAGTAAGTTTCATCCTACGTTTGGATATGCTTGGTGATTGAGGACGGTCTCTTTTGCTCCTTTGGAGGTTCGACTTTGTCGGCTTTTTGGGACCCGACTCTTTTGCTAAGCCGCTGTCCTTCTTGGTTTCTTTTATCGCTTATGCCTATTTTTGTTTCGCGCTTGGGCTTCTGTTGTTTCCTTTCGCCTTTTTATTGCTAATTTGTTTTTGACTACCTATTCGATTTTTTTTTAATTAGTTGGTATTGCGCTGGGTGTGCTTGAGGTCCACGTTTTTTTTTGTGTGGAGTTATTTGAGATCGTTTTTGTATCTGGAAAGTTTTTGCAATTTCGCTAACGTACATGCATAGGTTCTACGTCGGTAAATTTGGGGAATTTACCTATTTTTAAGTGAGGGGAGAGTTGTTACGGGTCAAAATTCATTTTTAGCTATTCGCCTAATTATTTGCCCTAATCTCGGTTAAAATTAACTTTTTACCATGTATTTCTTGAGGTATGATTTTCCCTGCATTATCTTTGAGCATTCAGATCGTTTGATAGTTGTATTGCAAACTAAGTAAACCATTCGGTCGATTTTATGGGTCCAAATGCCCCTGCAGTGTAGGCTTCACCTTATGCATTTTCCCTTTCCCCAGAAATTTGATTTTTGGGTTTTATCAGTTTTGGAAACCATTTTGGCATTCGCCATTTTTGTGCTGTTAAAGACAGGTGCTTTGAAAATTCGCGTCTTGGAGACGTAACTTTATTGGATTTATTCAAGCGCATCCTGTGTAGGAAATCGCTTTTGGTGTAATTTTGGATTCCGAGGTGGTCTGGATTAGGCCCCGAGGATGTTATTTGCTGTGATCTCCTAGCCCAGACTTTGTTTGGGGATTTTGCTTTAGCAGCACATGGTCAACCTCCTTGGCGAAACTCAGCCGTGAAGATCTGAAACGGGTATGTGGTTTTTCTAGGTTCGTTCAGTTCGATTCTATTGTTAGTTGTTCTTTCAGCTTTTTCTTTTCCCCGCTGGGAACATATGTACAGTATTGCCGTGTGGCTACGTACCTGCAGTACTCCCTTCGCTTGGCAACGTGCCAGCAGCCCCCTTTCTACTTGGTGGCGAATCGAGCATTGCTCCGCCAGTGGCCAGTCGAGCCTGCGTTACATGACAGGATAGCACCAGCAAACCCCCTGCGACAGCTACTCGGTGGTCACCCACTTTTGACCTCCTCATTGCCCTTTGGCCCCTGCTTGCAGCCACTGCTGCCGAAGTGTAGCCCATCGCAAAGGTCTGTCAGATTACTATATCCGTTTCGAACTCCCGAATCTTCGGCCCAACTGCGTGACGGTGCTGCAATGTGCTCGATAAACTTATGAATGTTTTTAACGTGTATTCTTAAGCGGTAAGCTCACCTGTGGAACCTTATTTGATTCTGCATTACAAAACAGTAACTAATTTCTGCATTGTAAACAAAATTTAGCGGTAGCTCTTTTGATCGATATTTAGGTCATAGGTACGGACTATGTTTTACCGGTATTGTATGGTCTCCGACCTCGGAATAATTTTTGACGGTATTGTAAGTTAGTTGTGCAGTCAAGTGCATGAAAGCATTTTTTTTTACATTTTCAAATGTCACCTATTACACCGTTGAATAATATCTCTATCTGCGCCCTGTTGTGCAAGAGAAATTATAATGCTCGCGTCACGTCCGTTGTAAATGCAATTTGCCTTGCAATATCGCGAATTCGCCCTTACGGAACCAAAACAAGATCTTGTAGGCCCGTGATTGCGTCGGTATAAATTAATTATTAATTAAACAAAGGCTAAGCCTTGCATACTGGGTGTTCGGTTACATTCAACGTGCAATCTAAATTTAGATTTTAATTCTAATAGCTGTGTCGAAGCCAAGATGCTTTCGAACTTTTGCTAAGTGTTTATTCAGTAGTGCATTTGGCCAAATCTAACACCAATCTTGTATCCTATTTTAATACTACTAATTTGTAACAGCTACATACCGTTTATAATTATTTATTTTTATGCCCTTATAAATGTAATTGGCAGTTTTGCGGTGAGTTTAGCCTTGTGCTTTGTATGGTATTGATTAAACTGTGATATATGATCTCCCTATTGAGATACTGTGATAAGATTTGGTAGCCGTATATTGAGATATCGTGTGTGTGTATTTTAATTGTGTATTGTATTTCTGTCCTCGAAAATTATACTACCTTGACCTATTCTGCGTTTATGATTTGTGCCTTGCCGTTACTTTTACTTTTTCAGGTTCGGTTAGTAGCGCCTTCCGTAGTGTATCTTTTGTTTAGCAAAGCGCTGGGTTACTAGCTACTTGGCGCCCATATTTTATTTTTCAGCTAAAGCTTATGAGTCTTTTATTTTACCCACGACCAGCTCCGGCTGAGAAGCCGTTGGCCTTTGCTTGCTTCTTTTTAGTCGCCGTAACGGTAACAAGTGGCCTGGAGTTGTATCAAACCTTTTAATAAAACGTTGGGAATACACTGATAAATACTACTACAATAACTTTTTGTGCTTTAAAAAAATTCAGGTAATTTAGTTTAGTCTTCTAACACTTTATAAGGGTACTGAATGACACGCTTAGAGTGGACGGCAGTTGTAGAAAACCTAATAACACGTTTGGAGCACATGGAAAAATACCCTACTACTACAATAATTTGTTCTGCTTCCTAAAAATTCAAGTATTTTAGTTTAGTCTTCTAACACGTTATAACGTCTCAAATGCACGTTTTGCAGAATACATTAATTGCAAGGAAGATTACTAGGCTAATAATACGGCTCATAATATAAGAATTTTAGCCTGATTAAGCTTGGTATCATTAACAGGTACTGAATGACACGCTTAGAGTCGACTGTAGTTGTAGGAAACCCTCAATTAACACGTTTGGAACACACGGACATATACTTTACTACCACAACATTTTTTGACTTCTAGAAAGTTCAAGTATTTTTGTTTAGCCTTCTAACACCTTATAAATTCTGAAATTTAAATTTTTTAGTACACTTTTGATACAGAGAATATTACTAGGCTAATAGAACTGTTAGTAGGGTTCATAATATAAGAATTTTTGTACAAGTGAGTTTTGCATCATTAACAGTTACTGAATGACTCGTTTAGAGTGGCCTGGAGTTGTAGCAAACCTTTTAATAACACGTTAGGAAAACATTGAGATATACATTACTACTACAATAATTTTATCTGCTTCAAAAAAATTTAAGTATTTTAGTTTAGTCTTCTAACACTTTATAACTTCCGAAATGAACGTTTTCCAGTGGATGTTAGGTACAGAGGATATTACTAGCCTAACAAAACCGTTAGTACGGTTCATAATATAAGAATTTTAGCTCAAACAAACGGAACACACGGAAATATACTTTACTACTACAATAATTTTTTCTGCATAAAAAAACTTCAAGTATTTTAGATTAGTCTTCTAATACGTTATAACCTCTGAAATGCACGTACAGCAGTACATATTAGGTACAAAGAATATTACTAGGCTGGTACGGCTCATAATATAAGAATTTTAGCTCTATTAAGCCTGCCATCATTAACAGGTACTTAATGACACGCTTAGAGTGGACTGGAGTTGTATCAAACCCTCTATTAACACATTTGGAACACAGAAAGTTCAAGTATTTTTGCTTAGTTTTCTAACACTTTATAACCTGTAAAAAGCAAGTTTTGCAGTACATATTAGTTACAGAAATATTACTAGGCAAATAAAACTGTTAGTACAGCTCATAATATAAGAATTTTAGCTCGAGTAAGCTTGGCATCGTTAACCGGTTCTGAATGATTCGTTTAGAGTGGCCTGGAGTTGTACCAAACCTTTTAATAACACGTTTGGAATACACTGAGATATAGATTACTACTACAATAATTTTTTCTACCTACAAAAACTTCAAGTATTTTAGTTTAGTCTTCTAACACTTTATAACCTCTGAAATGAACGTTTTTCAGTGGAGATTCGGTACAGAGGATATTACTAGGCTAATAAAACTGTTACTAAAGCTCATAATACAAGAATCTTAGAGCGAGTAATCATGGCATCATTAACAGCTGCTGATTGACATGTTTAGACTGGCCTGGAATTGTAGCAAATTCTCTAATAACACGTTTGGAACACACTGAGATATACTTTCCTAGTACTTTCTGCTTCCAGATAATTCAAGTACTTTAGTTTAGTCTTCTAACACGTTAGCACGCCTGCAATGAACGTTTTACAGTACATATAAAGTACAGAGAATGTTACTAGGCTAATAAAACTGTTAGTACAGCCCATAATAAAAGCGTTTTAGCTCGAGTAAGCTTGGAATCAGTTACAGGTATTGAATGACACGTTTAGAGTGGACTGGAGTTGTAGAAAATTCTCTAATAACACGTTTGGAACACACGGATTATATACTTTCCCAGTACTTGCAACAAATTTTTCTGCTTCCAGATAATTCAAGTACTTTAGTTTAGTCTTCTAACACGTTATCACGCCTGCAATGAACGTTTTGTAGTACATATAAAGTACATAGGATTTTACTAGGCTAATAATACTGTTAGTACGGCCCATAATAAAAGGGTTTTAGCTCGAGTAAGCTTGGAATGAGTTACAGGTACTAAATGACACGTTTAGAGTGGACTGGAGTTTTAGAAAACCCTCTAACAACACATTTGGAACACAAAGAGTTATACTTTACTATTATAATCATTTGTTCCTCTTCCTAAAAATTCAAGTATTTTACTTAATTACACGTTTAGAGTGGACCGGATTTGTACAACACCTTCTAATAACGCGTTTGGAACACACGGAAGTATACTTTACTACTACAATAATTTGTTCTGCTTCCTAAATATTCAAGTATTTTAGTTTAGTCTAATAGTAGGTTTGCAGTAAATATTGGGTACAGAATATTACTTAAGCTAATAAAACTGTCAGTACGGCTCATAATATAAGATTCTTAGCTCGAGTAAGCTTGGCATCATTAACAGGTACTGAATGACTCGTTTAGAGTGGCCTGGAGTTGTAGCAAACCTTTTAATAACACGTTTGGAATACACTGAGATATAGATTACTACTACAATAATTTTTTGTGCTTACAAAAAATGCAAGTATTTTAGTTTAGTTTTCTGACACTTTATAACCTCTGAAATGCACGGTTTGCAGTACATATTAGCTACAGAGAATATTACTAGGCTTATAAAACTATTAGTACGGCTCGTAATATGAGAATTTTAGCTCAAGGACACATGGCATCATTAACAGGTACTGTGGCACGCTTAGAGTGGACTGGTGTTGTAGCAAACCGTTTAATAACACGTTTCGAACACACGGAAATATACATTACTAGTACAATAATTTTTTCTGCTTCCAAAAAATTCAAGTATTTTAGTTTAGTCTTCTAAGACCTTATAACTTCTGAAATGCACTTTTTGCAGTACATACTAGTTACAGAGAATAATACTAGGATAATGAAACTGTTAGTACGGCTCGCAATATAAGAAGAGTAACTCGAGTAAGCTTGGTATCAAAACAGGTACTGAATGACACGGTTAGAGTGGAGTGGAGTTTTAGCAATCTCTGTAATAACAAGTTGGGAAAACACGGAGATATATGCTTTGGTAGGATTCATCCAGAATCCTTGCCTTGTAAATAATAATAATAAAGTGTCTTTATTGACATAAATATGAAAAAATAAGTTTTATACATTTATAATATTATTAGTGCACGGCGAAGTTCAGTTCAACAACATAGTTGCAGACCGCTCCTCCACTTAACCCATCAGTCTTATACAGTAGTGAGGGCTCCTTGAATAATCTCACTTACTGCGCCAGACATAGATTGTTTTAATTAGTCTGGAAACAGAGTAGGTCTCTGGAAAAGCGAGCTCAATTCCTGTCTCCAAATTGATTTTTTGGACGGCTTCTCCTAGCCAATTCTTGGAGCAAGCGTCGATCGTATGACCGAAAAGATCCCTTGCTCAGACCTTGTGCAGTCTTGATATTTGGGAAAGGACTCCACATCTTGAATTGCATCGAAATATTTTACAGTGATTTGCGACTCCGGGAAAATTTTCCGGGAAATCGCAACTCGGAGATCTTTGTTGGCGGCTTGACTGTGCGAGAGATCAGATCGGACCCTCTTTGTAGCCTTCTGTGCGCTGGGAGAGGTCTCCTCTAGGCAACTCCGTTTGGAGCCCCAGCGGAGAATTAGCCTCCGTGACACTAGGTTGGTTTGTGGCAGTACTGACTCTATTAAGAAGGACCTGCTGCGTTCTAGAAACTATAGACAGACCTGGTTGGTCGCTACCAGCCCACTTAGCCTTCGCCTTTTTACATCGTCTTCTTTCTGCACAGCAACGATTTCTCTAACAGAAAGTCCTTGTTGCGGTGCAATATCGATTACTGAGCGGCATCACGAAACGATTCCCTCCGTGTTGACGAATTCTAGAAACGTTACTGTATAGGGAGCACTCTCCTGGTGTAATCAGAGTGGGACCTGCAACAGGTACCTTCTCTAAAAAGTGTTAGATTATTCATGTTATCCATAATTAATTTCACGACTAGATCGAAAAGGACTCTTGCAGAGCCTGTTGCAAGAGTAAGGCTAAGAGACCATGGAAAGCGCCAGGAATTCCATGGACATAGTTCAAGTCACTGTAACCCTGTGTCATTCAGTTCTCCACACGATTAGTCTATCTTAACTTGTAGCTTGAGGTTAGTTTATCGACCTTCCGATCTAGATCCGAAAGATTTCTTTTAAACAGGGTCAGCTCGGGATGGATGCAATCAAAGATCACATGGTCCAAAATTACCCAACGATCTTAGAAGTCCGAAAGCGAAAAGCTCAACACTCTCAGTGAAGCTTTCTTGTGAGCTGTATTTTACTAGAGAATATACTTAAATATCAGTCCCGGTTTTTAGCAGCCCACTCGACCCCACCCAGAGGATCATATTGAAGGACAAAAAGACAAACAAATGGTACAAAAGGCAAAAATGCTAAATATAGCAACAATCATAGCAGGAAATAAGTGAGGTGGGCTGGTCACATAGGATGACTGTGAAGAAAAGTGAAGAAAGAGAGTAGTACACTGTAGAACGTGGGATGATAGGCGGAATGTTGGAGGATCAATGATCCTATTAACTAGCTAAAATAGGCACAAGATATGATAGAATAGAAAAGCCTTGGGGGATCTGCGTCTAAAGATAGACAAGTAATGCTTGATAGAGATATGTTGTAGAACTTGGGAGCACTTTGTGTGCAGCATTTTATTGTGTTTCTTCCAAAAACGACTTTTGAACATGTTGAATTTTGCAATTAAACTGGTCATTTAATGTAATGGAAATTGCCCTTTGTATAAACCGATGGTTTTAACTCACTTGGGATTAATAGGTTCTCTTTCTAGAAGATACCAGGTTGATAGAGCTGCTTAGAAAACATATGTTGATGTAGTACTGAGCTTTTTGCAGTCCCGACAGCTTGCTCTTTGGGCGACCAATAATGTTGTCTTTTGCATGAGGATGTAGGCACTCTAAGTTATTTATGATCACTTTATGTTGTATTGCAACGCTCTCCATTTATGCATACCCAGAGTTCAGTTTTTTACGTTAGGTTAACTGTAGAGTGTAGACTTACTTTATTTAAGTCTATTTGCAAATATCACAGACATACTAAAATGACAAATTTATTGACAGATCTAATGTGACAGTTATGTCAAAAAATGAAGTACAAAAGAAAATCGTAACATTATTGAAGTTACTTTTTGCCCCAAGTTATGGCAGCCAGAATATTAAAGAACAAATCGTTATTTAAAATGCTGGAACTGATGCAGGTTAGAATAAAATCATATTAACTGAAATAAAATTAGAGATTTTTAATTTTGTCTTATCATTCTTTCGAATGTCTGTTTTTTCAACTTATTACTTCGATGGAAAGGACTAGTACCTTTTTACTCCGTCGCTTTTACTCGTCGAGTCCTTTCTTGCAGATTTATTGTAGATTAATTTCCACTTGCAGTTTACCATCACCGTTACCGTATTAATGCGTATCCACAACAACCATCAATTTTAACTCAAACACAAATGTCAAATCGCAAATGTTAAAAAATAACTTCGATCACACTCTTAGGCTCCAAATTTGGGCATAATGGCCTCCTCGTGCAAGTCATGTGCCAAGAAATGTGGGAAGGCCGCAGGGGGAATCGACCCGGCTGTCATGCAGAAAATGGAGGCGGGTTTTGCCAAACTGGCAAGCTCGAATTCGAAATCTTTGCTGAAGAAGTACCTCACCAAGTCCTTGTTCGACAAACTAAAAAACAGGAAGACTTCGTTTGGGTCCACACTGCTAGACTGCATACAGTCAGGTATCGTAAAATGGGACAAATAGGGAGAATTTTTTAACATCTTTAGTAACAGTAATAACAGTAAGGATATTGAGAGTAATGTTTATTTTCTTCTTGGTACAGTAATATGTGGCATAACTACACTGTTCTGTATTTATATTGCTATCATAGTATTACCGAAATAGAAAATATTTAAATTTCAAATATAAGTTAATCCTGATTTTACAACATTAACAACGTGTTCACTGAAATATAGATTTTTCTTAAAGCTATTGAATTTAACTCTTCAATTTGTAAATTTTGTAGAAAGCATTATTTCCTTAGCATAGCTATAAGCAACATCGGAACTGTCACTATCATCTTACTTACTTATACAGTTTTACATTTAATTGACCAAATCATCTGCTCATATATTTAGTTTTCATTTTCTTCCTAGTTTTTTATGTTGATTATCATTTCCACATTTTAGATATTATAAGAACTGTGCTACTGTGGTATTAATTACAACACCTTCATCATCTTCTACAGCTTCATTTGTAAACATTTCTAGACGTTATTTGCATCTAGGGGATGAATTCTATCCTTACTTAAACCTATTTTCACTTGTCCAGGATTTTCCTCCAATTAACTATTAGATGCCTGAATAAAGCAATATTTTTGCAAAAGACAATCGCAGTTGGAGGCAGAAGAAAACTGCCATTGTCCCATATTGCGACTTTTGTTTAACTACACAAAAAGCACTTTTCTCCAAATGCAACGCCTTTACTTCAGCGATCATGTATGCGTTTGTGTAATTAAGTAAGGTGACAATAGCATTCCATTGTCTATAAAAGTGAATATTATCGATTAAAAATTTCCCTATACTGACTAATAAAACTAAAGTTCTTAGAATATTAGGTATTATTAATTTCACAGGTAAATTTATTAAGATTATATCCGTCATATCCATAATAATGCTTAATCACTATGGTTTCTGTCAGATTCAAACGTCAAGATTTAACCCCGGTTAAATATGTGTCAAAATTTAATCGCTTTTGCATAATTCCAACAGGATTATTAAAGGTGCTTCACCAACTGAATTTTTATCTATTTATTTAGGAAATAATCATGCCGAACATCCCGCCTGCATATAAACTAGCCTGAATAAATTTTGACGATTTTCTGTCAGAATATTTTGCTCTGAAGAAATATATTTCTTAAATTTTTCGCCCCAAAATCCCTCGTGCTAAGCACTCGGGATTCTTGTTGAGCGGCAAATTTACTTAACATATTTCTTAGCAAAACATTCTTACAGAAAACGGCAAAATTTAATCGGCTATTTTAATGCACTTGGGATATTACTGTTGAATAAGTCTCAAATGCTTGAACCTCTTACTTTTTTAATGGTATAAATTTGTTTGATTATAAGAAAAATTATAATAAGCAGATTAACTATTATTGTCAGGTGTGATAGCTCTTTGTATGGTTTAGGTGGGGTTCTAATGCATTTTGGTAAGGATAATCAGAGGGAAGTTCTAGCTTTTGCTTCTAAATTACTAAGTAAATAAAATATGCGCAGCTATGCAGTTACATGGGAGGGGTAGATATATAAAAACATAATTTACAATCTCTAGTTCCAAATACTTCTTTTAAAGGTGCTTGCACAGGTGATTCTAAGACGAAGAGTTTGTATTAACACATATTCTAAAATACGTTCTCTAAAATACTATGTGTATGACTATAATTTTACACAAATGTATACTTGATTATCACCAAGATCTTTCTAAAATAAATTAGATAAGTTCAAAGGTTTAACAAATTCTATAGGGCAATTTTCATTTTCTGCACGGAAGGAAAGCTTTCTCTATACTATCCTGATAGTATGAGAAAACAGGAATGAGGAATTGTGTTTTGTTTAAATGCGTAAAATTTTATCAAAATATTATCAAGGAGCAGAGCTGGGCAGTAATTAATTACTTTTTAATTTAATTACTAATTAAATTCTTTTTTGTGTATTTGCCTTGAAATTGAATTACTTTTCAAAATGCGGTAATTGTAATTAAGAATTGCCTTTTTTGTTAAAAAGTACGTGAAAATTACTTTTTGAAAGTAATTAATTACTACATTCAATTACTCAATTACTTTTGTGTAATTAATTTACTCTAAAGTATTTAAATTACTTTTCAAGCATTTGAATTACCTGTGGTAATTGAAATTACTCGAGGTAATTGAATTACTTTGTGGTATTTCAATTACTGAATTACTGACCTCGATTGGGTGCCAAATCTCCAGAATGCAAAAAATAAGATAAGTTACATATTAAGCAAACCGCAATAGGCTGTTCCCCGAGCAATTTATGTGGCGAGTCGAAAACAGCAACTATCGCATTTTTACGCTCGTCACGCGCAGTGTTGCCAGATTTGGGGACAAGTTCCTAATTCTCGGGGATCTGAAGAGGTTGTTAACGACAAAGTGGCAGTGGTTTATTGTTTGTTTTTAACTCGGTAATCTGATCGGGGATACTATGCGTTAGATTTGCGCTTTAAAATTCCCTTATCATCGCTTCAGAAGGAATGATGTTTATGTCGTGTATTTGCCATTATTAATCGCTGCGAATCCAAACCGCAGTCTTTGCAACACTTAGCAAAGTCGACAAATAAAGTCCTGTTGACCGCCGATTAGGTTTGGATTTTGGAAGCTTAATTTACTTTTTACTTTCTCGCATACGGTAGTATAGAGAAAGTATTGTAATCGTCAAAAAAATCGACTTCGAGATTTTGACGTTTTAGACCTCCTAGAGTCCGAAAAAACCATTTTTCAAATTATGTCTGTGTGTGCGTGTGTGTGTGTGTGTGTGTGAACACGATAACTTAAAAACAAAATAAGCTAGACCCTTGAAATTATGTACATAGTCATTGCTCAAAATGTGTAGATTCCTGTCAAATTTTGAGCGAAATCGGTTAACCGGAAGTGGCACTTTACCTAAACAGGTAGCGGTACCTATTCAAGTAAAGTACCAGTTTGCTTCGAGATATTTGAACAAAATTTTGTACATACATTTCTTATGTAGAAAAACTACGAGATATTGCATTTGAGCATGATCGGTTAACCGGAAGTGGCATTTTACCTAAACAGGTAGCGGTATCCATTCAAGTAGGTAAAGTACCAGTTTGCTTCAAGGTATTTGCACGAAATTTTGCACATACATTTATTATTGAGAAAGACTCACAGATATAAAATTTCAGTATGATAGGTTAATCTAAAGCGGCACTTTACCAAAACAGGTAGTGGTTACCTGAAAATGTAATTTTATCGCTGTATGTATATAAATTGCAATAAACTTTTCAAATTTGCTAGAAAACAAGGTGAATGCGAGAAAGTCTAGGGGAACACACTCCAGATTTTTTATGATGTGAAGTACCGGCTCGTTTGAAAATTTTGTTCGTGTTTGGTTATTTTTTTAAGTGAAATTATAAAACAGACGTTCACTGGATCGGAAATAAGACTACCCAAAAGGGTTCTACTTTCCTCAAAAAAAAACATCTATTTTACAGATTTAGAGATAAAATCACCTAATTTACATTTTTTTAACAACGTAAGTAAAAAAATTTGTCATTACACATAATTAAAATTATCTTTATTTAAAAATATCTTTTACCTTTCGCTAATTCATTGTTAGCTTCATCTGAAACATTGGTTTAAAATATAGGACAAAGGGACAATTACTATAACAATCTGTGAAATATAGGTACATGTTAGTGTTTGGACTTGTGAAAGAAGAAGTATCCTCAATTATGTCAATTTACCTGTCTTTTGTTTTCAAAAAGTTTAAGTAGTTGGAATGGTAACATATTTTATTGTTGATAAGATCTCGTTAGATAAAACATTCTTAGTTTTCATAGTTTGTAGCTGTTTTTGTATCTGCTGTACAAATTCTTATTTCAATCAGCGGTTTTCAACTAGGTTTATCAGTCACCTGTCAACTTTCAACAATCCCTGATCAACACCAAATTGATATTTTGTTTTAAAATTTTAATTTACCTAATACATTGTTATAGCTATTTGTATTACTAGGGAGTAAAATGTATCATTCCCTCCAACGGATGTAGTTTAATTCTTCAGCGTTAGCGAGAGCAGTAACTAATCAATTGTAATCATGCAAGGGAGGACACGTTTTAGTCCAGAGTTATACATTCAACACTTTTACATT
This sequence comes from Agriotes lineatus, assembly GCA_940337035.1. Classification (NCBI taxonomy): domain Eukaryota; kingdom Metazoa; phylum Arthropoda; class Insecta; order Coleoptera; family Elateridae; genus Agriotes; species Agriotes lineatus. The sequence goes on along the minus strand of CALNHX010004875.1, from coordinate 101,261 downwards.
TTATGATGTGACAATCTCTTGTATTCAGCTGCATTCAAAAATATTTAAATATGAAAACCAGAAGGTTAGTTGATTTATTATTTATCACATTGCCTCCCGTCTCTAATGGCAACGGTAGTCAATGTATTATATTCCCTCCCACTGCCATTAGAAACCGACCAGGGAACCAAACGTATATTTTCAGGAAACCCCTAAAAGGCGACAAAAAATGTTACTTTCGTATATAGGGGTAAAATATATTTTCTAAGTGAACCAACAAAAAATACTCAAGTTCCGCCAATTGAATCACCACGTAGTGTTCTACAAAATCTAAATTGAAATTTGCTGTCAAACAATTAAAAAATCTAATGCTCCACCCTGTATGCTTAGGTAAGTTACATATTTTCGTCATTGAGCTTCATGTTAGGCGTATTTAATAGTACATTGTTCTACAAGTTAAGAAAAGTGAGAGTTTTTCAACGTTTAATTTACGAGCGAGCGATGCAATACGAGTGGATTAATTGATTACGAACATGGAAAAATTACTTTTATAACATATTCAGCTTGCTATTTTTTGTAATATAATTACAAAATGTAGCCAAAATGAAATTCGACATTTCTTCATATTCAATTTTTTTTAAATCGGCAGTGAAGAACGTCGAAATCGTCAAATAAAATACGAGAAATGGGCAGTGAAGTAATCCATTGTTTTACGACTTTTTGTAGGCGGCTGAACGATAGGTAAACGTCAACCGACATCAACATAACCTACAAAAGTTGGTTAAAACAATGTACCCCATGGCACTGGAAGTTCCTTTTTATCCCTCATGTGGTTTATTTGCTTTGGTCCTACGGGTCTCGGCAACTAAATCCGCAATCGCGATAAAATGCTCAACTTCAGTGATAACCTGTGTGGAAACTAATATAAAAAAAATATATACATTTGAACTTTCAACTCTCTATACCTTCTTACTGAAGGAACTTTGTACTAAGGTATATTAGGTTTAATCGGTTTATTATAACGTAAGGAATCTATGCCAAATCGGTGTCGCATTTTTTTTGGGACACCCTGTATAATTGTTATCCTGTGCATGTAGCTACAATATTGTAATTATCAAAAAACCTTCAAAAGTGAAAGAGTATGTAGGTTACTATAGCTAACAAAACATAAAAATGAATCATTTTTAGATTACGATTACGAATCGACACAACACTAATGATAGTTGCAACTTGCAAGAAGGTTCTACTAAATAAAACTACGTATATGACAACAATATTTATTGAAAGTAATAGAAAAAGTAATTGATGTTGTACAATTACAATTACTAAGTAATTGGTAATTGAATTACTATTTCCTGTGAGTAATCAAATCTCTGGTAATTAAATTACTGCATTGGGCGGTAATTGGTAATTAGTAATTAATTACTTTTTAAAAGTAATTTGCCCAGCTCTATCAAGGAGTATATTATTATACAAGCACCTAAAGTGACACCTATTCTGACAAATCTATATATTTGTCTGACGAGCATTAGCGAGTCCAACAAATACAGATGAACCGCAAAATATCAAAAATCACTTTAGCTGTGCATAATATATGCTATTTTTTCTTCAAACGCCAAAAATGCTTTAAACTGAAAACCAAATGTAATTTTTAAATTTTAATTTGCATACAACTCGTATATATGACTATTGACTCATTTTCTCTATTGACCTCGCACCTAAAACTCGCTCGGCCAAAAATTGACTCGTCAAATAAAGTTCTACACTGCTTTCGGAGGCTTTCACGGCCATTGTCATTAAGTGCCAAAGGACTTCCGGGATTGGGCCGTGTCATTATTGAGGTTGCAGAACTCAACGTTTCGCCCACTTTCGTAAGGGGCTTCATCAGGAGGAAAGTCAAAAGAACACGCTAACTCAACGTGTAAACCACGTTATATGCGAAACTCTTTTGCAAGGGAAAGTATAGAGGAGCACGGTACTCAGCATGTAAACCACGTCAGAGATGAAACTCTTCTAACGATCGAAAGGAGGTTCAGTGGCGGTGGACGGCGCTTAGGCATTAGGGAAAGGGGAAAACCTTTGTCCCGATTGAGATTGTTAGAGTATTTGTAAATCTCATTTGGAGTTTTTATAAAAATGCAAGAATATGCGAATGCTTAACAATTCTTATAAAAATGCTTGTATTATTTATTTTACGTGATTGTGTAACTAATTGCACGCCTGTCAAAGTAAACGAATATGTTTATTACCTATAATACTAAAATTACAAAATCTTTAACAAGCCTCTAAGAAGCAGTGAAAAGAATGTAGTCACTAACAGGCTCTTTGTTTAGTGCACAACAGGAATATAGAGCACTTCTTTCCTATTTTCTATGGCCACTTTCTCCAGTTTGATGCAAATGAAGTATTTGAACCGGGAGATTGTCTCTGTTCCACCGTCTCTTAAAAGAAAACTTATTTGGCCTAGGGCAACTGCTGTAATGTGTATTGTCTATTTGCAGTGCAAAATGTTTACAGCTCTCTATATTCACGACATTAATTTTGTTTATGATAGTTCTTTGCATAGGTAAAAATGATGCCTTTGCAAAATTCGACAGACAGTAGCATGATCTACTTCCAGATCTCTCCCACACTGTCGGCTTGAACAATGTCGATGTTCTTGCACGTTCGATAAATCGTTTCTGGATATTTTCAGCTGCTGCAGGACGACCTCTCTTAGGAAGACCTCTAACATAATCCACTTCTCGAAATTTTGCTTTAACCTTGCATACTGGATGTGGTTCATTAAAAAGTCGACAAACTTCTTGTTGAGTTCGAGTTCTATCACCATATCCAATCAGGGTTAAGATTTCGATGCGTTCTTTTTCTGACAGTTTGACCATTAGTTGAATTACTTAACTCTGAAACTTTCATTGACATATTACTCAATTATTAGTCTAATATTTGAATATTTTTTCCATTATAAATCTACTAAGATAAAAATATGTTTCATCAATTTCCTCTAACACTTTTTTAAGTAAAAAAATGTCAACTCTGCAAAATTTAATAACATAAATATGTTGTCGTTAGGAAAAAATCTGTAAAAGATTTTACCCAGAACTTCCTTCGTCGACATTGTGACAATAAATAATTTTAAAAATCCAATTAAGTTAAGAGTAAAAATATTTTCACGTTTCTAATAAATTAAATACATTTTCAAATAAAAAAAACGTTACCGGTGGTCGAATTCGAACGACAGGCGGACCGAGTGTGCAGCCCACAACATTTTGTGGGATTTGCAAAGGACTGGGCAGTTTCTACCTGCGCCACAAAGCACAGTCTTCTCGCATTCCTACGTCGCAGCTATATTTAGTAACCCGCTAATTTGTGCCTCGTTTTTGTATAGTAAACCAGTTATTCTATATCTATTGGCTCCCATTTTCGGTAAGAATAATCCTGCACTATGTACAAATTATTACTTGTATCTATTAGTAAGTTGAATGAAAAATAAACAAAATTTTATTTTTTAAGGTGCTCACCCTGTATATATTTGACTGAAATTTTCCCGATTTCATTCCATATATATACATATACGGGATGAGTCGCGAGGAGTGGACCAAACTCCGGAAATGCATTATACACGTGAAAATAATGTAAAAAAACTCAAATGTTGTTATCCAATTTTAATTTGTTTTCAAGATACAGCGTCATAAAGAAATCCTCCTACCCACTATTTTTATTTTAACCTTTGTAATAACTGGTGCATTTCTCGATTGTTTGCAAATGATTACGTTTTAAATTAACAAAAATGTAAATTTTTTCAAAAACTCAGTTAAGTTTTCCATAAAAAGTTGTTTTTTGTAATGCTGTAATTTGAAAACAAATGAAAATCTGATAACATTTGAGTTTTTAAATTATTTTCACGTGTATAATACATTTCTGGAGTTTGGTCCACTCCTCTCGACTTACCCTGTACCATGTGTATGCAAAATATCGTCTTCCTCCGACAAATATTTTTTGAGGCATACCGCCAACAGACACACAGACAGACGGAATTGAGAAAACCTGTTTTTCGTCATCTAGGGACCCTGAAACGTGAAGACCTGAAAAAATCTTGGAAGCTGTTTTTTTTGTGATTACAATATTCTGGCTGTCCGTCTGTCTGTTGGCGGTGTAACTCAAAAACTATCTGTCGGAGAAAGATGATATTTTGCATACACATTATATATACAGTGTGTCCAAGATAAGGAGGGCCAGTATGGGGATCTCGGTAATTATACGAGATACAAATTTGGTTAAATGGGAAGAAAGTTGAGCAATTAAAGGACTAACAAAATGACACTTAGAAATCCTTGATATGATTTTTCATTTTCAAATTATCTCAAAAACAGGATTTTTTAATTTTCTATTTTATTTTTTTCTGGCGTTAATATTAAAGTTAGAACGAAACTGATTAAACTTCCTTATAGCAACTTTTAGTGGACTTAGTGATTACGTTATAAATTTTTTATCCGCCGTTTCGTCTTCGAGTAACCATCATCAACTTTATTGTTTGAAATACGGTCCTGGTCTTTTGATGTCAAATTTTTGAAGCACTTTTTATTCTAAATTCAACAATGTACCATATAATATATTATAGTTTAATTACGTTTCGAGCTTTTTTTATCAACATCATGGTTATTAAATTAATGAATCAGAATTATAACATTATGATGTGCATTTCAGTATTTTAACGTTATCTAAAACGCCTAGCTTAAACCATAATATGTGTAACATAATTGAATTTAGAATAAAAAATGCTTCACAAATTTGGCATCAAGAAACCAGGACCGTATTTTAAAAAATGAAATTGATGATTTTTACTCGAAGACGAAACGTCGGATAAAAAAATTGCTAAGGTAATCATTAAGTCCACTAAAAGCTGCTTAAAGAAGTTTAATCAGTTTCGTTCTAACTTTAATACTAACGCCAGAAAAAAAAAATAGATAATCAAAAATTTCGGTTTTCTTGACATAATTCAAAAACGAAAAATTATATCAAGGATTTCTAGGCGTCAAATTGTTAGTCCTTTAATTGCGCAACTTTCTTCCCATTTAACCTAATTTGTATCTCTTACAATTACCGAGATTCCCATACTGGCCCTCCTTATCTTGGACACACTGTATACCTGGAATAAAACCGGGAAAATTTCAGACAAATATATACAGGATGAGTACCTTAAAAAAATAAAATTTTGTTTATTTTTGCGTTAATTTTGAAATAAAAGGTAGTAATAATTTTCACATAGGTCAGGCTTTACACTTGCTGAAAATAGGACTCAACAGATACAGGATAATGTTACAAAAGAGTCGAAACGTTTCAACAATAACACCATTCAGTTAAATAAAGGCGTGCGCCGCACTCATTTCAATAAGGCTTGATGGCGCTGTTCGACTTATCGATGCAGTTACGATCGCTATGCAGATGCGGCGGGTTCAAACCCCAGCGGGATATATATATATATTTTAATTTACAAATTGATTTCATTTGCGCGAGGAAAGTTCGGTGTAAACTCATTTACCGATTTTTTATAAAAACAATTATTTCGGAAAATTTTGAATTCGTTCCATACTTTTGCGACACGCTGTATATACTCTAGGAAAAGATTCTCAGATACTGCTACTATCTCTAGAAATACTTTTTATTCCTATTTTCTGAAGTAGATAGTCATTTAAATGTTAAGAGTACGGTCTTTGCCAGTAAAAGATCGCTTTCTTGATAAGATAATTCTGGAACAATTTTGTGATCCTGTTTGTTTGACTTCATGGATATGCTACTTCATAGTCGCCTTCAATTCGCATTGTCTTATAAAAATGTTACTATATCTTCAGTACAAAGCATTTGTGTAAAGGAAAACTTACTGTTAAAGGACCCTTATGCAGTCATGCCTTTAACATTAATTACAAATGAATGCTTAGCTGTTATCTGGGTATTGTTCAATTTACATAGAAGAAAGTGTCAATATAAAAAACCATCTGTTAAAGTCCACAAAGAAAAATAGGTATAGATTATTTTAAACATAAATATTGATCTTATATAATAATAATTACCGACTATCGACTATTATTCACGTTATTATTAAATTGTCAAAATGAGAAATTTGTCAGAAAAGAGCTCTCATGGAGAAATGTAAAGAAGTGTTTATCAAGTTCTAGTGTTACCACTAGACGAGACTAGATTTTACCAATCTCGAAAATTTTGGAAAGGTGTTTCTCGATCTCGAACTCGAAAATTCTCGAACCTCGAATCTCGATCTCGCACTCGAGAATCTTGATTCATTATTATTATATGTATTTGGGTACGTACCGCATTGAGGCAGTTGCGAGTGCATAACGCATACTATCTCCACGTTTTAAGTTCTGAGTTTCCTCTGATGACATTTATAGTACTGTACTTGAAATTGAGAAACAGTGGAACTGGCTCAAAGAGAGAGTAGTATTTTTTAGAGAAGTACCTCTCACATGATCGGCACAGTCGCACACGTACTGAAACGCGTCTAGACGTACCTCGTTGAGACCTTTCTATCATTGGGGTGCGTATAATGTATTCACAAAACTCCTGCAACTGTCTTACAACCCTTAAGCTGGTACCACTTAGTATCAGTTTTGTAAATTGGCAACACTAAAAATAATCAAAGTGACGTTTTCAATTACTTACAATTTATTTTTCAATTTTTAAGCAAATGAGAACATCAATAATAATATTATAAAAAAGTTGCCCTATTAGATTGGGAAAAAGAAGTTGTAGTAAATTACTAAACCAAAAATGGAACATTCAAATGTAACAACGTTTAACAATTACTATTTCATAACCTATAACTTTTATTAGTAACTTTTTTTACTTGGTTTGAAGTACAGTCCAGAAACAATTGAATTTGTAACTTACAGCATTACAACCATTTAATTCTATACTATACAAAAAATAGTTGTTACTCTATTATCGGAATTCTACGACAACACTGAACCGCATTTACCACCGGTCAGTTTGTGATGGGAGGCAACGGTAATAACGCCCTCGATTGTCAGCGGCTAGCTAGCGGAGTCCACAATACTCGTGAAGTCGGGTACTGTTTCAGGATATTCAAAACGGTGAAATGCCAAGCACCACCGCGAAAATTCAACCCTTATTTGTTCGGTCTGCTTTATTAACGGGCAGGTAGAAAGTCTGATACAATAGATAGGTGGGGTTATATTTGTTTGCTATATGTTTATTACCCAAAAACTTACATGCTTTAGCTAGAGCGGTTTCATTCTCCGCTACAATATTCCTTAGAATGTGAATTATTCTGATATTAAAATTGGCGTGCAACACAAACAATAAACATAGACAATGTAAATACACAATCTAAATCCTAACATGTAACACCACAAACATATACCGGGAGATCGAGAAAGGTTGTCCGAAAAAAACTACTTTCTACAGCGAGTATATCAATATTTACATCCTCCAACTGTCATCATAGACATCTGTCATGTATGAAATGAATTTAGCAATTTATGGTAGATTCAAAATAGGAAAACCATTATGACAATAAGAAGTTATTTGCAATCAGTTTTAATTAAGGTTAATAATTAGAATATTAAATTTTACAAAATTAAATTATACTCTAATCAGTAATTATTACAGTTCATGTTCGAAATGAGCCCCATTATTGTTGATACAGCACTGAACTCTTCTTTTCATGCTGTTAAAAACATTTTGTAGCTGTTGCACAGTTATATTTGCAGTAGCGGCAGTAATTGCATCCTTCAGTTGCTCAAGTGTGTGCATGGGGGTCTGATAGATCGTGTTCTTTAAATGTCCAAATAGAAAATAATCCAGGGCTGTCAAATCGGGTGACCATGGAGGAAATGCAATGATACGATCATCATAAAATTGTTGTAAATGTTGACGTGTTCGAAGGGCTGTATGTGCAGGTGCACAATCATGCTGAAAATGTCCCTGACGTAACTCATCATCGTGAAGTTCATTAATAAATCTGTCTAGAATTGTGATGTAGCGGTCAGTTGTTACGGTATCTTAAAAAAACACAGGGCCAATTATGCGTCTCCTTGACATAGCAATCCAAACGCCAACCTTTATTGGATGCAGTGGAGTTTGTAAAAATTCACCAGGGTTATGAGCAGACCACATCCTGTAATTTTGTCTATTTACGTAACCGGTCTGAAAAGAAACTTGAATCCAGCATTTCATCGTTATTTAAACTTCGGTTAAACCAATTGCAGTACTGCACACGCTTTTCATAATCAGGATGAAGTAATTCTTGCATTACTGAAACTTTATATGGGTGTAAATGCAGTTTTCGTCTTACTGCCTTTTGACACGTTCCATAGCTTAACCCTGCAATTACAAATTAAAATAATTTTTTTATACAAAAATTTATAGGATAAAAAATACACACCTGTTTGTTGCGCTAACTGTCGTAATGGTTTTTTAGGGCTGTGTAAGATGCGTGCCTGTATATCCTCTAATGTGTCCTGAGTTAAAACGGTTGGTCTTCCAGGAGATTTTCCTGCATCAACACTACCCGTTGTTCGGAAACGATGTACGATACGCTTTACATGCCTGCTCAGATTATCGTAATCAAAGTCGACGTCAGGGAACCGATTAACCAATTCATTTACACATAAATTTCCTGAATATTTCCATTCACCATTATCCTCATTGCGTTGGCCATTGCGGAAATAAGATTCAATAATAAACGTGTTGTGTTCAAGGGTATACATAACCTAAAATTTACAAAGAAACGTAAACACACAGTACAAGTGAGAACATCTGTCAACAGCAGTGTGGCTAATATCACACTAGAAAGAAATATTGATAACTACTTGGAAGGTAGTTTTTTTTGGACAACCTTTCTCGATCTCAAATGCGAGGGCACTCTGGAAATACAATAATAGAATAAGATAATAGAAAAAACAGAGCTCGGTCCCAAAATGGTTGACTTTATCAGTATAAATCGGTATGGTAGCGCATTGTTTCTATGCAAGCACATACATAGAACAAATATTGTTATTCATTAGCGTGAACCAGGCGCTTTCATCAGATCACACACAAAACCAAAACGGCTCACAAACTCGGTAGTGCACCGTCCTATAGTACCTGAGGAAGGCTGATGCTCAAAAGGATGTTAAAGCTGGCACAATTTTGCTTGATCACCTCCAGGTCCAGATCACGACCCAGAACGGACAGCGTCACGAAGACTCGAACGAGAATTTTCCAGTTGCAAGTGAAAACCATACGAGTATCGCACATTGGTTGCCAAAAAGACATCTTCAACAATCGAACCGAAGCTGATTTCACACTCCGGGTTTTAGTAATTACTAAGATTGAATTAGGTTACTATTTCAATCCCATTACAGAAAGCACACTTTAAATGCGTGATATTTTAACAAATAGAACTGGTGTCCTATTATAAATTCGGGACATTACTTGGAAGAGCTGGCACCCAGTTCGTATACCAACCTCACGAACTTTCCACACAGCACCCGAGGTATCAAAACGCACTTTGCAAACTGCCTCGAATATTCATTGCGTTCGCACCCGAGGGCGCAGAGCACAAACGCCTCTGAACGGTCTCAGTATCCAACGATAGTCAGTAATTGGAGCGTCTCTACCTAATTCTTTCTAATGTTTACAAGCGCTTTACTCCTCTCGTAAAACGGAAAGTTTTTAAAGTGTAACGGCAAGGGCAGTGTTTGTTCGACAACACAGCGAACAAGACTCCACGAAAATAGCACTGCGGGGAAATTTTCAAATGGCTATTGTTTCAAAGTATACACGGTGTCTGAGCGACACCGAGGCCAGGAGGGCAATTCAAACCTGACTCAACTCAACAGCAATTAATCGAGGACACGCAAAAGGTAAATAAGACACAGGCTGTAGTCGTCCTAAAATAAGATTCTTCAAATGCGATACAAGCGCCGGCGGCCTACTTTCGTAAACTTGTTTAAAAACCTATAGAGACGTATTTATCCCAAAATATTCGGACACAAAACTTGTTGAAAATGGACTAAAGAATAATCTAACATGGTCTGCATTGTTTTCGCATGTTCATAAAGTTGTTTATGCTTATACGGAAAAAGGACCTCTTTTAGACCATGCTTTAAACAATTTGCGGTTACCTGTAGATAGAAACGATTTTGAAGGTGAAGATTCAGAATAGTTTTTAAATGTGATACGATCTTATGTGTGGCCCCAAAATACAAAGCTATGTTACGCCAGTAGAATTTTAACGTCGTGCACGCCGTGGTCACATGACGGTTGCTTCTCTAAAAAGTACTGCTCTAATGCTTCTGGTTATAGACCAGAATATGTGAGTTCGATTCCCACAATTTGTTACGGTCTTGAACTGACTTTACGACACCGCACCGGCTCATACATAAACGAAACGGCCGGCGCGTGCCGTAATGGACGAAATCGGGACGAAAGTTCTCCTAGGCCGCTACCCAGCCGCAACAAGATAGGCCGGCTAGACTTTCAGTGGAGTTGGGCGGGTTCTTAACGAGATTATCTAAGGGTAACGGTCAGAGGGTCGGTAAATAACGGTAAAATAAAGAGGGCGCCACCAAGCCTGTCTTAACCCGAATAACCGGGCCTGGGCGGTTAGACGGGGGCGAAGTATTCAAGAAACTCCGTCGATAGGGGTACTCGTGAATTATAAACTCACACAACGATTTCGTGATGGCAAAAATACTTAGATCATGAAGTGGGGCTCTTTCAGCCACGGCAATGTCACCACCAAGCTTACCTGCACGCTCTGATCTCACTGGCCCCACCGTACATTTATCTTCTCAATGATGGGCGCACGCTGAAACAGAACATGCACAAATCGACCAAGAATAAAGCGTCTCTTAATTAGATAAGCGTCTATTATTCCATTCTTACATTGGGGCAGCAAAGCGTGCCGCAAACATTGCGTTAATTCTTATAAATAAGCATCAGCTGATGGGCGCACTACTGTTACTAAACAACACCCATAACTGTACAAAATCCAGAGCAGTTTGACATATGAGCCCCACAAAGGGAAAGTTTGTTCATAAAAATAGAGTTATGCAACCGCAAAGGCGACGCGAACAGCGTAGCTGTCGGCAGAATCCGGCGCCGCAAAGAGATGCGGCGAATTAGTTAGAAACCCAATTCGCAAGGCAAAAAGGGGGCCGCGTTACTGAGATATATTTGGCCGAAAGGGGGGCTTACATAGCCTAACGCCCGCAGGCGAATTTAGAATATGACACAGCTGGTGCTACGCCGCCCAAGCGATCGATAACTTCGTGTAACACTCAACGAGCCGAACACGACGCCGTTGTTAACATACGAAAGGTCTCGCACAAAACTTGGCGAATATGGCACCGCCCTAATAAGAGGTGATCTGGCTCACATGATAATTTGGGCAAACACAACAAATCCCAAGTGAGGGAAGTGATTAGATTAAAAACGAGCGACGCCACTTCGCGACAACAATTTAAGATGCGAAGGGTACATTTTTAACGGTGCACATGATTTCACATCAAGTTCGCGCACATGCAATTTTACTGCGACCAAACTGGCGATGCCGCCTTACAGCACGTATGCCAAGAGTTCAGCAATTATTCACATGGTTAAGCGCAAAGCTCGAGCACAAGAAGTTAGTATGATTCAATGGTTACAAATACCTTAGTTTTATTGGTGACGGCCCAAGAGATCGGCATGCGGTCCAGCTGGCGGGAAACAGGTTGCCTGTGGCAATTAATTCGCCGCTAATACGGCCGACGTGTGAATGGTCTGGATGCGCCCACAATGGCGACAAAGGCTGGCGCTTCAACAAACGCCGCTACGACGGCAAAGCCCACGATCATGTCCTACCTCAACGGAATCCTCGCACAACGAGCTAAAGGGAACACTCCCTTACGTGACGACGTAGAACCGGGCATGGAATTCCATCACACCTACGCCTTGGCGTAATAAGATCGCCGCTAAACGACGCACACCTCCCTTGTTCAATGGCCTGAGTTGAACTGCCGACTCTCGCTTAAGGCGAAACAGTTTATCAAACACTTGCTGAAGCAGCACGAGACGGGAAAAGGCTGACGCCCCCGCCAAGGGCGGGAGCGCCGCACGAACACACACACTATCCGACCTCTTAGATCGACGGCTCTCGGCTCGATGCCCCGCAAAAAGCGTTAGGACGCCCGAAAGTGGCGTGAGCCAAAACGGCGTTACCACGTGACTCTCGACAGCCAATGGCGATGCGCCCAATAAAACAAATAAGTTCCGGTGACAAAGAGAGTGCGAGGCCTCGCAGTCACACCAACAGCGTAAATTCTAGAAGGTTCGGAAATCTTGCGAGCGTTAACACCCGGCTGTCAAAGTACCAACAAAGGGGTGTCCCAGATGACGAGAAATACTGCGCTTGAGGCCAAATATGTGCAAAATCATTAATATGGAATTAGGCGATGAAACCAAATAAGTAACTAAAAGGGTTTAACATACGGTCACGCTGCCCTAAAGCCTAGGTGGCTAATTAAAATACAAAATAACCTGACAAATTCAATGGCCACAAAAGATCGAGCGCCGATTTCACTGTGACGTTCCAATACGGCTATTGCAACCATTAAATCTTAATAAACAGGTTTAGTACGTACTTCGTCATCCCCAAAACCATTTATTAATATAAATCAACAGCTACAATTGTTTCGCCATATACAATCCGTTAAAAAATATTATTTTCAACTTGATGCCATCGGGCGTGAAATTAAATTGCCTTCTAAAGAACCCTTAGTTGTTTGAATCTGCCTTGTCCACGGTCAGGCAGAGGGTCTGGTACAATATTTACACAGGGTTGTATATGATTGTTAAATGTTCATTAGCCAAAGTCCTAAATGCTTTATCTAGAGCAGATTACCTCCTTTCTACAATTTTCTTTACAAGGAGCACGCGTAGCTGTTCTTTCTGGGTTTCGCTTGGACTTGATCAATCAAAATTAGTGCTTCGGTTCCACGAGACTGGTCTCGGTCTCGTCTAGAAATTCGAAACGAAACCGAGAACGAGACTTGTTAAAATTTTCGAGACCGAGACCGAGACTTGAGACTTGGTCTCGTCGAAAGTCTCGATTTTTTTAACATTTTATTCTTAAAAAAATTACTTATTTGAAGTTATACGGAAAAAGGCAGTTATGTGTACTATTTGCATACCGAGAGCAAGTATTCGCAGGAGCGAAAAATACATTAAAAATGCTGCACTGACTTGATTTAAAAAGCGAATTGGGGGAAGTACCGACTAATGAATCACCTCATTCGCACACAATATGTTCTATTTTAAGATTTGCGATTAGTAGAACGTCATCTACATCGGTATACGAAGTAAGGTTACATCCAGTTTCTTTTACGTGTTAAAAATGGAGCAAACATAATTGAAGGGACGCAAAAAAAAATATCAACTAGTAGTGACGAAGAGTCGATTGACGCACAAGTGGTAGCTCAAACTTCTATGAACATTGACGAAGCCACGCCTAGCTCTAGTAGATTTGTGGCTAAGAGCAACACTAATAAATTTTCAATTTTTTTTTAAATTTGAAATTACTGAAGGTGTGAAGCTTGGCGTATGTAATATGTGCAAAGGAAAAGTTACTAGCATTAAAATGAAGGACGGAAATACAACTGGCATAAAAAACCATTTACTTTCTCGACATAAACATAAATATGAGAAAAAGTTTGGAAAGGCTGATCCTCTAAAAACGATGACTATGCCGGACATGTTTAAAACGTAAGTACGTAGTTCTAATTAAATTAAAAAGATAAAAATACGGCAAACAATTAATTACATTTGCACCATAAATTGTTAAATTAGTATACAAGTCGTTTGTGCGCTTTAGATTGAAGAATCCATGACCAAAACAAAGAATTATGATGATCTAGCTGTATCTTGGTTGGCGTCTAAATACCTGCCATTCAATTTATTTGAGTTTTATGCAACGCAAGATTTTTTCAAATTTTTAAATCCTACTGTTGTGTTGCCTAAGAAGGGCGCAATGAGAAATTTGGTTTAAAATACATTTAAAGCCATGCAAACCAAGGTAATCTGTCTTTTAAAAACTACAAAAAACAAACTTTTGTTCACAGTCGATGGTTGGACATCTATTGCAAATAAAAGTTACTATGGAATTACTTGTCATTATGTAGATGATGAATGGAAACTTCAATCCTTGGCTATTGACTTTGTCCCTTCTCATGGGAAACACACTGGAGAAGAGATTGCAAAGATTTTCTTTAATGTCATGTCGCAGTACGAAATTGCCAATAAAGTTCAAGGTATTACCATGGATAATTCAGCTGCAAATTCAAAATTCATTGAGGAACTAGGAAAATTATTAAGAGATACCAATATTGTTTTTGATACTGAAACACAACATTTCCGTTGTTTTGCTCATATCATAATCTTAGTTCAAGATGTACTAAAATATTAAAATGCCAAAACTTTGAAAGTGACATAGAAATTGAGGATGAAGATGAGATTGATGACGACAATTCAGTAATCGGTAAATTAAGAATAATCTTCATTAAAATTCGACGATCTGAACAATAGCATTTGTGGAGTTACTTTTCTGTTTCATTTAGTAAAAGTTAATTTGTCTAAAGTATAAGAAAGCACGCTTTTCAGGGGCCTGAATTTCATCAGTGCTACTTGTAAAGAAAATTGTAAAGGAGGAATGATCTGCTCTAGCTAAATATTGTACCAAACCCTCAGCCTGACCGTGGACATGGCAGCTCCAACTAAGGCTTGAATTTACACAATGGTGCCTTGGCTTTTCACTATTTTGACTAGCCTGAAACAGGACCGGACTGCACGAGACTGTGAACCACAGTTTTATCGGTAGCTAGCAGTGGGCGAGCGGGAGCTTTACTACAGTTGCTTCCCCACGCAAACTAACCTGTGGTAACTGCGGTCCAGTGTTGAGATATCCCGATTACACCGTAACATACTCTTCAGGATCTACAGCTTTTTGGATGTGTTGTGTACTCAGGTTTCACTACAAGGAACGGAAGGCTTCAAGATAATTCTTTATTCAAGATATTAATCTCAACATTAACAAACAACGTACTAACTACTACTAACTGCCACCAGAACCCGGTGTGCCGGCCTAGTTACTTTTTCGCTCACAAAATCCCTAGAACCTAGTTGTGTCTCTAGTACCGCTAACCTATAGATACACTACATTCTTTCCTTTCTTAATTTTAAGTTACATTACAAATCTAATTTTTGTGGTTTCACAATGATTCTCTTGGAACGACGCAATATCGGACTATTTACCGTAGCACTAGTATTCGCACTGACAGGCACGGTCACTTCCGCTGAACTGCCACTTGTCTCATCTGTCACTTCCTCCCTACTTCTAGGTACAGTTACGGACACCTCAAAGTGCACGGTTTTTTGTTACTATGGTTATTTTTGCGATTTTTCGGCTTATTAAATGGGGGTTCCTCCAGTGGCGTTGCTTGTCGTTATAAGAATAGGTATTACTTTTTTAATGTTTGTATTTTAGCAAAGTTTGACAAGTAAACAAACTATATAATAATATGTATTTAATAAATATGTATCAGTATTCAATTGCTACTACGCTTTGCAGTTTGTTTCGCATAGAGTTGACCAATGTTTCCATATTGTATCCTTCTCTCAGTTTCTTCCAAGCATTTCTTATTCTTTCCCATAATTCATCGTATTTGTTTGGTGCAAAATCCCTGGTATAATTTTTTGTAGTTAAATAGCCCCAAACATTTTCGATGGGATTCAAGTCCGGACTTCTTGCAGGCCATGGTAATAAATTGATATTATTCTCATCAAACCATCAATGAACAACCCCTGCTGTATGCACAGGACAGTTATCCTGTGAAAATAATGTTATCAATTACGTTAACATAAACAAAATTAATTAATTACGTAATATCTTGCTTGTTGAAAAGTAAATTGATTAGGAAAGACCTCTCTTACAGATGGCAGCATCACATTTTGCAAAATGTTGCGATAATTTTCAGCATTCAGTCGACCATTAATTCTATAGCATGCCCCAGATCCGTAAGCATTGATCCGTCTTCATACGTTTACAGAGAATTGTCCAGTACTTCTTAAGGGTTAAACATAATATTGCTCCTCAAATCTTGAATTTTGTGGTCTACACACCCTTAATCGTCAATTGGTAAATGATTGAAATACCTTTTCATTTGAGAAAACATTCGTGTTCCAAAAGTCGTCGATCTCATTCAAATTGGCGGTTGCAAATTGTACTCTTCATTCTTTGTTCTCTGGTGTTAAAAAAACTTTTCTTGCAGAAGTCTCTGCTGCCAACGATTTCTAATTTTAAAAGTGCAGCTCCTTCTCACATGCAAATCTGTTGCGACTCGACTCAGCGACCAGTTCTCTTCCAGTTTTGTAATAGCTCGCATTTTCTCTGCTTCTGACAAATGTCTGGGAATTTTCCGAGTTTTCAGTTCTATGACAGTTGATGACAAACGTAAACGTCAAAACTCGACGCCTATGATTAGAATATCGTATTACAAGCTAAAAATCTGCCGTGCACTTTGAGTTGGCCGCAACGGTACATTCTCATTATTACTCCTAGCATTAGACAATTCTATCAAAGGGTCCCTATTTTCTAATAATGTACTACCAGTAGAACTGGTAGTACTGTCTGGTACCTTATCACTAATCATATTCTTAAATCTAAAGGGTTTTAAAGAATCAGCATGAACGAAACGACTGGTTTCACCAATTTTTACCAAGTAAGTGACGCTACTTAGCACTTTTACTACCTTGGCAACAAGCCATTTATTTTTCCCTTCTTGCAAATTTTTACAAAGTACTGCGTTCCCTACCGCAAACAAGACTTGTTTTTAATTGACTGTCTTGCTTGATATTTGTTCGATATTCATGGTTTGGTTTGAGTAAGTCAAATCGAGTTTTTGGTCTTTGTTTAAACAGCATTTCTGAGGGAGAAAACCCGGTAGTAGTGGACGGTGTGTTACGGTAAGTGAACAAAAAACTTTGTAGTTTCATTTCTAAAGAAAGCTTTGTTTTACTATCGTCAACCAGATATTTTTCTAAAGCCCTTTTGATTGTCTGAACGCCACGTTCGGCTAGTTCATTTGATTGAGCATGGTAGGGTGGACTCTTCACTGGATTTATACCGTTCGCTTGTATGAATTTTACAAACTGCTCCGAATTAAAAGGGGGTCCGTTATCGCTGACCAATTCATTAGGAATGCCCAAAACCGCAAGTGTTTTACACAACTTTTCAATCGTTTGTACGGCTGACGAGTTAGGCATAATATGCACATCGAGCCACTTGGTTTTACTATCCACAATAATTAGAAAGGTGGTGTTTTGTTTATGAAAAAAATCTATATGTATACGTTGCCAATTTATGGTGGACTTAGGCCAATCGCTAAGTCCCACCTCCCTAACATGATTTTGAGTGACCTGACACACCTTACAATGTAGTATCATAGCCTCAATGTCTACATTCATTTTAGGCCACCAGCAGTACGACCGTGCTAACATTTATTTGGTCCGGACCACTCCCTCATGCGTTTCGTGAAACATGTTTAGAATGTGCTGGCGCCACTTGGTAGGAATAACAATGCGAGTACCCCATGAAATGCAATCTTGTTCCACGGATAATTCAGATCTTTTTAGAAAATAAGGTCATCACTTACATGTTCAGGCCACCCCGTTTTTACATATTCTAGAACCTTGCTTAAAATTATATCCTTTTTTGTATGATGTGCAATCTCCCCAAATAGAATAGGTACTTCTTCAGAAAAGCTGAAGAAATTAACGAAATTAGATACCCCAGTTTCACCCAAAATTGGTAAGCGAGACAATGCATCTGCATTCCCAATCTCAATACCATTTCTGTACTCTATATTGTATCGATATGCAGATAGAATAATGGCCCATCGCTGTATTATAGCTGCGGCAGTAACAGGAACTTTCCTTTTCGGATCAAAAATGGATTTTAGTGGTTGATGATCCGATACAATGGTGAACATCCTACCATAAAGGAATTTGTGGAATTTTTTTACCGCAAATATTATGGCTAAAGCTTCCCGTTCTACTTGTGAATAATTTTGCTCGGCCTGTGTAAGTGTGGTGGAGGCAAACCAAATAGGTTCTCCCCCCATTTGGTGGCTAAGTACCGCCCCCACCCCATATACACTACTATCACATGTTAGAAATATTGCTTTGCTGGGATCATAATGTACCAATAAATTATTATTCACTATAAGTTGTTTACTTAATTTAAAAGCTTTATTACAATCTTCCGACCACTCAAATGAACGTTCTTTCTTTAAGAGACTATATAATGGTTGTAACTTGTCTGATAGCATAGGTAAAAACTTTCCATAGAAATTTAATAACCCCAAATAGGCTTTCAGCTTCGTTACTGAATCGGGAGCCGGAGCATCTAAAATTGCCTTCACTTTCTCTTGGGTAGGTTTTATCCCTTCTGCATTAATAATGTGCCCAAGAAACTCAATTTCGTGCTCGAAAAATACACACTTACTTAAGTTCACCCGAACCTGGTACTCATTCAACCGATCAAGAACTTTCCTTAAGGTATGATCGCAATCGTGCATACTGTTTCCTTTTATCAAAATATCATCTAGATAGCAACTGACATTTGAAATTCCTGATAATATTTGGTCCATGGTCGATTAAAATATGCCTGGGGCACTCGACACTCCATAGGGTAACCGATTAAATTGAAATAGCCCTAAATGCGTATTTATCGTGAGGAAAGGTTTCGACGCTGCATCAACAAGCAATTGTTGGTAGGCTCCTGATAGATCTAAGACACAAAAAACCTTTCCCCCTGCTTGTGAAGCAAAGATGTCATTTGGAGATGCTAACGGATAGTGATCCACCTCTAGAAACTTATTTATTGTGACTTTATAGTCTACACAAAGCCTAAGTTTCCCATTTCGTTTTGGGATCGCTAAGATGGGGCTTGCCCATTCGCTATATTGCACCCTTGACAAAATTCCTGCTGTTTGCAACTTAGCTAGCTCAATTTCTACGTTTTCCCTCACCGCAAACGGCACCGAGTAAGCTTTGTGAAATATGGGTATCGCTCCCTCTCTTACTTTAAGTTGGGCAGAGAACTTCTTAATACTAGAAGACTTATCTAAGTTCCATAGTCTACTAAACTTATTTTTAATACTATCTATATACTTGTCTTTATCATAGCTATGCTTCTGTACTAACGATCCCTCCTTTCTAATGTTGGAAATATTGTCTTTCCATGTTGGCCACAACTCATCTAACCAATCCCTACCCAACAAAGGCATGAACCTATCTTTAGTGTCTATCACTACTAACCTTAAAGTTAATTTGTTATCCCCATGTTTTACTGCAACTCGGATTTGCCCAACCAATCTTAACTTTTCCCCTGACACTAATTTTAAATTAAAACTAACAGGCTCTAATTTGCTATCCTTAAAATACCTCTGATACTCTGTGATATGTATCACGGATCGGCAGGCTCCGGTGTCGACCTACATTCGCAAGGGAACGTTGTTTACGTCCACTTACGTCCACTAGGTTGATTTTCCCAATGACATATTCCTCTCCCTCATCTAATTCTTCTTCATCCATGGTGTGGACAGTGTTGGACGCCCTGTTTGAGCATACTCGAACGGAATGACCCTTACGCTGACATCCGTAGCATTTCCAATTTTTTGCTGAACACGTCATAGGGTTGTGCTTTCTTCCACACCTATAACACGCCTTAGAGTATTGCTCACTTGTGGGCGATGCCCCTTGCTGCTGCTGTTCTTCAGGCAACTGTGGAGACCTGTTACCGGATTTCCCTTGACGGTGTTTCCCTTTCCCAAACTCCTGTCTTCAAGGAATATCTACCTTGTTGATCACGTTTGGATTCAATGCTTTAGTCTGCTGCTCCGCCAATTCCATTGATAGTGCAGTATTACATGCAGTTTCAAACGTTAGGTTGTTTTCGGAGAGTAATTTCCTTTGGATGCTTTCTGATTTAAGACCGCACACAAATTTATCCCTTAGTGCTTCTGCTAGGAAGGCGCCGAACGTACAATGCTTTGCTAACCCCTTCAATTTCCATATAAAGGCAGCTACTGTTTCGTCTGCTTCCTGTTGCGCTTTGTAAAATTTGTATCTTTCGGCGATCACTAAACGTGTCGGTGTAAGATGTTTCTGTAATGTCGCTTTTAGTGATGTAAAGCTGCGAGCACTTGGCAAATCTGGGGCCACCAAGTCTTTAATAAGGGCATATGTCTCTCCGCCAACTAAGGTTAAGAACAAACTAACCTTTTTGTCCTCCTGAATCCTGTTACATAAAAGCAACTGTTCAAATCTCTCCATATACATAGCGAAATCGTCCACTTTTGGATTGAATGCCTCGATCGAACCAATTAGTGCCATTGTGAACTTCCTTCGGACTTAACCACGCCAAAAACCCAAATTGCTGCTGTTCTTTAACCCGTAACCTCGTCGCCAGAATTGTTGTGTACTCAGGTTTCACTACAAGGAACAGAAGGCTTCAAGATAATTCTTTATTCAAGATATTAATCTCAACATTAACAAACAACGTACTAACTACTACTAACCGCAACCAGAACCCGGTGTGCCGGCCTAGTTACTTTTTCGCTCACAAAATCCCTAGAACCTAGTTGTGTCTCTAGTACCGCTAACGTATAGATACACTACAGGATGTAATAACTATCTCTCAAAGTAACTTACGAGAAAGCATTGAGCAGTTGATGAATTCAGAAGTCTCGTTAATAGACCAATGTGAAATCTAAAACGACCAAAATATTTACTAGACTATATTTAATTATAATGAATATATAATATTTAAAATTTAAAAAAAGAGGAGGGTGTATCAGTTAATTGCCTTGAGTTGTTTTATAGCTTATGTCAAATGTGCTTTGAGAATTAAATTGACATTTAATTGGATTTTCCCCTATGTTTTATATAACAGTGTCAGAACATTAACTCGTCTTTTATTCCCCTAACAAGGTCTTGAAAACCACGACTCTGGAGTAGGCATCTATGCTCCGGATGCAGATGCATACAATGTGTTTGCGGAACTGTTCGATGCCATAATCGAGGATTACCACATAGGCTTCACGAAGAACGACAGACACCCTCCCTCAGATTTCGGGGACGTCAACCAACTTGGCAATGTGGATCCACAAGGTGAATACGTGGTTTCTACCAGAGTCAGATGCGGTAGATCCCTGGATGGGTACCCATTTAACCCATGCTTATCGGAGGCTCAGTATAAGGAAATGGAAAAAAAGGTTTCATCCGCCCTCACCGGACTAACTGGCGAACTCAAAGGCACGTTTTACCCGTTAACGGGCATGGACAAGCAGGTGCAACAGCAGCTGATAGACGACCACTTCCTGTTTAAAGAAGGAGACAGATTTCTCCAGGCTGCCAACGCGTGCCGGTTCTGGCCCACAGGCCGCGGAATATTCCACAACGATGCCAAAACCTTCTTGGTGTGGTGCAACGAGGAGGATCACTTGAGGATTATCTCTATGCAGCAGGGCGGCGACTTGGGGGAGGTCTACAAGAGACTTGTCACCGGCGTCAATGAGATCGAGAAGAAGCTAAAATTTTCACGAAGCGACCGGCTTGGGTACTTGACGTTTTGCCCCACAAATTTAGGTATGGATTTTTAGTCTGATATAAGCTGAATCTTTCATGAATTTTTTGTAGGGACCACTATCAGAGCTTCTGTGCACATTAAAGTTCCGAAGCTTGCCGCTAACTACTCAACGCTGGAGCAAGTGGCCGGGCGCTACAATTTACAAGTGCGAGGCACCCGTGGAGAGCACACAGAGGCAGAAGGTGGTGTGTATGACATTTCCAATAAAAGAAGGATGGGCTTAACGGAGTTCGAAGCGGTGAAAGAAATGCACGACGGAATTGCAGAGATTATCAAACATGAAAGTGCTTTGTGAACGACAAATAAAAAGAGCAATTATTAAAACAAACATTTATTTTGCAATAATTCAAAATGAAATCAATTAATCGCTACTGTATTTATTAAAATAAAGAACATTTAAAAATAGATCTATCAGAATACACAAGTTGGGCAGTAAAATCATCTACTTACAAAAAACCCATTAAAATCATATTATTACAAAATCATTCTCCATTGATATAATCTTTCATTGGGTAACTTTTTTTTTAAATTTCATTTATTGAACCCACTAAACATACAATGTTTACTAGCATCTAAGCGTCAAACAATGTCATGATTTACTTTTGTCATCTAATCTTTGTGTTTAAAAGTTCGATGCTTGCATGATCTTCTCTGCAGATTTGATTTTTTAAGGAAGAGTTTCAGAAGGTTTCTGAGCTAATGGTAATAAATCTGATGGGTCTATACAATTATCAGTTGGCTCGCGAAATTTAGGGATGATTATTATTAGCTTGCAAAAGGTCCAGTTCTTAGGATCATATTATAGAGCCGAGTCATGTATTTTATGCCAAGTTCTGAAAAATTTTACCAGCTAAAAGATCGCAGATCGCTGCCTTTAGTCCATTTATTTCAGATATAAGCGTAGCAAATGGTTGAATTGGCAGTTCTAGTTGTTAAAGTACTACATCTAAGCTTTGTGACGTTTCAGCTTCTTATGTTCAAATTTCTGACATATAGGGATGAATTATGTTTTATTTACTAGCAACATGATATTGTACATTTTCGTCATAGAAACAAAATATGAAAAGCTATTCATAACTCCCAAGGGACTTGTCAAATTATTTCTCCCTCAAACTCATTGTAACCATGTAATCTGCTAGTAAATAAAATATTGTATGCACCACGGGTGATATTCATGTTCTTTACTTTCGGTTGACTTACAGGCCTCAGGAAAAAACATATTCATATCTCCCTTAATGCAAAATAGTACATTGTGTATCTAGGATGAAGAGGGTAACATTCCCAGACTACTGTGAATATTGTTGAGCGAGGCAAATGCCGAGCCCAACAACACAGGAGTCTGGGAATGTTCCTTTTTGTCCAAGATACACATACTATTTTTCCGCCAATCGATACTGGTAATTAAAAAAATTAGGAAATAGTACTCGAATGTTTCCTGCCTAGGCCGGGAATATTATTCCTGTACAGTTGTACTGTAAATTACCTAGCAACGGCTGATGTAATGGAATGTTTGAATTATTCCTGTACAGTTTTATTGTAAATTACCTAGCAACTGCTGGTGTAATGGAATGTTTGACTTTGATCAACAAAATGTTGTCAATAATGTGACAGTTCTAGTACGATTGGCAGAAAATATCTATTTTTCACGTCTGGGAGCAAAACACGATTTCTACGATACCAAAATCGTGAGAGAAATAATGAATTGCTCCCTAGAGGAGAGAAACTTTCCTAGGGAGTTTTTATTATGACTGAGCAACAAGAGGTTTTGCTTCAGTTTTGACACAAACTGACGCAAAACCTAACCTCCTAACCTCGAATTTGATATAATTGTGAGCTCTTGTCATAATGACTTACAGTGCCACTAACTTTAAAATTTACCATAGGCTACTAATTTTAAAATAATTGTAACTAAAATGTCAATAAATGACCTTTAAAAAAACAGGTTTTTCGTTTTAAATTTTTCTGCAACGTGAAAAAAAATAGTATATGCAACTCGAAGAGAATGCTATTTTGCTTCAGTGCAATTTCTCTCCCTCATTGCAAAATCTACTAATTTAATACTCCGAAATAGCTGAGCCCTTTGTTTATCACTTTTTTCCCGTCATGTTTTCTTAATGGTGAAACAGGTCGTTGTGGCCATTTTTTACTTCTGAGTTGCTTGACATAGCCAGTATTTAGTGGCTCCTGTATCATTTACATTTTTAAAATAATTTTGCGCTGTTTTAATTATGGGCTCAAAACTCTGTACAGCTTTTACACCATTTTTATGCACATTGTTGATTACGCAACAGTCGATTACGTCAGGATTAATTTTTTATTTACTTTGCATCCCCTTCCTTTTTCAAACATGAATCCCATTATAATCTCTTACCGCCAAAAATGAGTAGCCAAGAATATTACAGAAATGTAATAAACTGTTCTTTTTTATAACCTGTTTTAGGGGACAGTAAATTATAATTTTGCTGGCTGGTTTATCGGAATTTTTAATTTTAATTCTTAATTGCTTATTTTAAACTTGACCAAAATTCGCTATATTTAGTTTCAAACTGGTTTGTCTCGGGTAAAGCTCAAATGCCCATGAGTTCGTTGAACTCAAATGTATAAAATTCAGGAATAACACAGTGTTGGAATAAATTGTATAATGTGTTTAGATATATACAAAATAATTCGTAATTTAATAACATGTTATAATCACAAATATAATAAAATAACATTCCTTCGGAAACCCACACTGCAAGATGGCTTGGCCCAGTTGCTGCCCCTGGATTCTCTCAAAAAACATTTGAAGACGGTAGGTGCAGGTGATCTGTAGCTCTGATGTTCTGGTGACAACAAATCTGAAACGGACTATATTTAGTTCATCAATAAGATGGCGTTAGTTATTATATCCAGTGTACCTGTATAATACTTTAGTAAGAGTAGAGCACATAGCGAAACCATTTGGATCATTTTTTCATGGCTACCAAGATTTAATAATATATTGAAAACACAAGGTCTATGTCAAAATCGAATTTAGTAGGTTAGGTTTTGTGTCAGTCTGTGTCAAATCTGACGCAAAACCTAACCTGAAAATCTCGAATTTGATATAGACTTCCAGTGCCGCCAACATAAAACATCTTGTTTTTTCAATACTTTATTAAATCATGGTAGCCATGAAAAAATAATCCAAATATTTTCGCTGTTTGCTCTACTCTTACTAAAGTATTATACAGGTATAGACGGTATAGTATTCCAACCAGAAATTGGAAAGCTATTAAAAATCAGGCCAGTATTGAGAACAGTAAGTCACTTCGTAATTTAATTCATAAAATTACTGTTTGATTGTCATTCAGTGACACTGATAATAAGCTTTAAATTTGACAGATGCAATGGAAAGTTTGGAAGACAGATACGTTTTCCAACATTTTTCATGGTACTATACGGTTTTAAAAACTTAACTAGCACCTACTTAAATCATGCACAATGTTACAATGCCTTAACAAAACAGTTACACGTACAATTTGCAGATTAACTGTCATTACTTGAAAGCTGATTGACATTAGAATGTTATTTACCGATTGTATGAAACCAACTTAGACATGACTTACACTTTTCATGGTGTATTGGATTTTAAATAGCTTTCAAATTTTTGGTTGGAATACTATACACTAATTATTTCTAAGGTCACTAAATCACGTTGGCTGCGCTAAAACAGGTAGGGAAACACAAGTTGACATGTTTAAAAAATGAGTTTGTCAATGTCAAATTTATCATAGGCGCTAGTAGTAAGTGCATAAATAAGGGTTTTTATTATTAATTTACCTTTTTTAATGAGAGGGCATAATTTTTTCACTAGGTTAGAGGTTAGACAGATAATCGTTTTAACCGTAATAAACACTGATTCTGTATGTGACTGAAAACCGAGTTTGGTTTGACATAAAGAACACGGAGTTTCCCTACCAGTGTTAGCGAAGCTAACGTGATTTGGTGATCTTAATTATTTCTATAGTCACTTTTATATCAACAGTCTGGCCATATGAAACGTCACTTATGGCATAAGACTAAGACATAATATGGCCGACTTCAGTAGCGGGTTAAAACCAGTGGCGGCTTTGGTAATTTCTAATACGTATTTAAATTCAATAAATGCTTAATATAAGTAAATATATGACTAAATAATAAAACAAACCATGTCGTATTGATGAGAAATTACACATTCTATTTACGTACAGTTAGTGCTCTCATAGGGTCGAGAGTTCGATCCCCGATCCTGGTGAGGTTTAAAAAATAAAGAAATGCAGATGAAAACCTCTACAGAATGTCATCATTCGGAAGTGATGTAAAGCCGTGGGTCCCATGTTACTACGATGTGTAGCATGTAAAAGATCCCTGGCTAGGGTTGGAACGTCTTAGTCTTGGCAAAATTCTAAGTAGGATTAAGGTACCTTGTACTCTGCATGCCTAGACCTTCAAATTCATCATGATTCTAATAAAGCAGTGGCCAGTGGGTATATAATATACCTTCTCAATGTTCTTGCTGATTGTAGTAGGAATCCGTTATCGTTGCGGTTCTTTATATCCATTCGTGCCACATGCAAATTTCAATGCTAAAGCATTCTTTACTGTTGTGGTACCCCACTTCATGCAATTTGCAGATTTTTTGTTATATAACTTGAATTTGATCTTTGATGAAAACCCAATTAGTTGATTTCTATTTTCGTATTTTCTATTACGTCGCTCTAAATCTATTTTTAATTTCTGCTTCCAAGTGTACACGAGAATCTTCCTACTTCATTTTGGACGTATAAACCGTTCAATAGTTATTTTCCCGATAGGAGGCCCTGTTAAGGTGATGAATTTCACCGTGTAAATATGCTGTCAGTCATTAACAAAAGTTAGGTTATGCCCATTTTATACAAAATGATAATTTTTTGTTAATGTACAAAACGTGGTTACCAGATTTGGTTTTGGATTTTGTGCCACTTAAAATATATTTAAAATATTAGTTAATAAAAAAACACGAAAAACAGAAAAGAAACAAATTTTAGAGGTATTCAACTGGAAAATTAGCTATACTACATTAATACATATTCAAAATGTAATAAAAATGCACAGTTTGAAAAAAATTGCTAGAGCCGTTTTTGAAAAAATTTAAAGAAACTGAAAAATTACAAGAGTAAACACCATACTTCCGGTTATGCGATTTTCTTCAAAATCTTGCAGTCGCATTTAGATAACACACAAAACTTATATATGAAGTTTCAACGCCATACCTCTTTTCGTTTTTGAGATATTCTGTTCACAGACAGACAGACACACAGACACACAAGCACACAGACCAATGAGCAAAAACATGTTTTTTGGGTTCAGGGGACTCTAGAACGTGAAGATCTGTTGAAAACTCAATTTCGAATTTTTGGGGTGAATCCAATACTTCTTTTATCGTAAAAAGAAGTAAAGCCCGTCTACAAAATTTAACAGTGTATTATTTACTGAATGGTTAGTTGTACGTAAAAAACCTGTATGATCTTTTTTGTAGAGAATTACGTAGCCTTAATTTCTTGTAATAACTAAAAAAGTTATACGACCCATAGAAAGAGAAATATTTGCGAAAAACTTATTTCTGTCACCTTTGACCTTGAATAACTCAAGACGCAAGCACAATATCGATGGGGACTTCTGAGACAATATTTGTAATGTCAAAATGAAGGTGTATGCAAAATTTCAGCTCACTTGGATTTTGTTGGCAGATGCTGCGTTTTTCAGTCTAATGTAACTGGGCTATAGCCAGATAAATAGAAGTATGCCTCATCAGTAAAGAAAGTTTTCTCAAACGCATTATCGTTATTTCCTAAATTATTGATAAACCAGTTACAGAATTCCAATCTAACCGGAGGATCGTTTGGCAGCAGTTGCAACCGGTAAGGAAAATAATGCAAATTGCTTTTTAATATCCTGTGAGATGTTGAATATGAAACATTTAATTGCTGTCCTAAATGGCGAACAGATACGTGTGGTTGTTCCTGCACAATTTGTCTCGCATTGTTAACTACTTCTTCAGTGCGTATGTTGCAAATAGTATGTATCATTTTTAGGTCGCGGGCCAAAAGGTTTAATTTCAAAATTGTTCGGCCCCATAATATTTCTAATAGTTCTTTCAGATACCTAAAACAGTACAAAGCCCAAAATTAAAGCAACAGTTAAGTTTTATGCATAAATACTTATGTCCCAATGTCACTAAGCCGGGCAAAGATTTCAATTTCACTGAGGTCTGGCCTGTCGGAATTATAATGCCTGTAGGCCTTTGTAATTTGTAGTTTTGTGTCACCCTTAATGACTTTTGGCTACAGTCCCTTTATATACAACAGTCTGGCCATATGAAATGCCACTTATGACATAAGACAGAATATGGCCGCCTCCAGTGGCGGGTCAAAATCAGTGGCGGGGTTAGTGTTGGAAAATAGTTTAATTAAATAAATGCTTAATATAAGTAAATATATGACTTATAGCCCCTCTATAGGGGCTATAATATGACTAAATAGTAAAACAAGCAATGTCGTATCAATAAGATATTATAAATTTTATTTACATAAATAATAGTAAATCTACAGAACTTAAAGTGATCCCAAAACTAATAAAATCGTGAGTATACAGTCTAATACGCTTAAAATTAGTTTTCATAACTTCCCACTTAATTTATATAGCCTACATTGTGCATTGCCACAGAAGTACAACTGTATTTGCTTCGTTGTGTATTTTGCTTTTTCGTTTTCGTTTCAGCTATTCTGAAACGAACTTTGAATATAATAAACTTTTCTAATTGATTAAAAGTTGCAATATGTTTTACATCAACAATATGCATTTAGATTCTATTCTGACCTTTTATGTTATTATAATATGCTCGATTAACCTGTTTGACCACAAGCCCCGCTTTTTTATTTCTAGGGAAGCTTTTCATCTTATACCATGTTCAGACCTATTTTTGCATTCAAATGCACAAGACTCCATACCTAAAATTTAAACGTCGATAAAATCAGTTTTTCGGACGGACAATGTTATTTAAAAATTTTACCAGTTGTTTATAAAGACATTGGTATTTTCAATGGCTGTAGGCTGCGAAGCAGACGAGAAGAAGGTAAGTAATGTTAGAACAGCATTATCCTTAAGTCTTTTTTGCCACCAACTCCTGCTTTTTCACACATACAATCTGCAAACTGCTTTTCATAAATTCTTGAATTTCCATTCGGGTACCAATTTTCTCTATTAATGTTTTTGTCCATAAGTCCCGTCTGTCCCTATTCCTAAGGAAAGTTTCCGTTAACACACATTTTTCAGATTTGCTTTTGCATCCGACTGCACAGCAATACCTCATATCTGAAGAAAATTTTTGAAATTGATAAATTTCTTTAAACCTTGTCAGCTTACAGTTAATAAATTATAGTTCTAGTTGTTTCTAAAAATTATGATCAGTTTTTAACTATGTACTTGCATTTTAAACGATTTTTGTTGATTGAATGTCAACTTATTTTATTTGAATAAATGTGACTTTGACATTTTAGAAATTTAAATCTTATTGTCAAAATGACGCAAGACATAAAATGGCGGCACCAATGGGAATTGTGACCATACATGGCCAGACTGTTAACGTTAGTGTATATAAAGAGACTGTACTTTTGGCATATTTACTTTAGTACTACAATTTGTTGACAGATAGATATCCATGACACCGATGTCCATACATATTATGTCTAGTGGCAAACAAAGTATGAAAGCACTGGCAACATTGCACGTTTAAACTCAAAATGTCAAATTAGACACTTTCGTGAGCCTCCTGTACTTAACAGCTGATTCTGACAAAGTGTCAGAAAGAGATTTTATTAAACATAAAAACAAAATTCCATGTCTACCTACTTGGCAAATAACTATTGAACGGTTTATACTTAGTCATTTTTGTCACTTTTAATGGGATTTTACAATTTGGACAGTTGTTTATAAAGATATTGGTATTTTGAATGACTGTAGGCTCCGAAGCAGACGATGAGGAAGTTATTAAAGTCGGAATAGCATTATTCCTAAGTTTCTTCTCCCACATACATCTGCAAAATGCTGCAACAAATTCTTGAATCATCATCATTAGGGTAATAACTTTCTTGGCCCACAAATCTCGCCTGCCCCTATTTCTAAGCAAAGTTTTTATTAGCACGCCGTTATACTTTTACATTCTACTGCACAGCAATACCCTATATCTAAAGCAAAATCCCTGAAATAAGCAAATTCTTTTAAGCTTCATCAGCTTACCGTGAAGAACATATCTTTTTCGAAAACTGATAAAAAAATGTACATTTACATGACGACCTAAATCGGTTGTCAAAGTGACTGTTTTGTGTTCACTGGATGTAAAAGTCTTTTACAATCTAAAACAAAAAAGACTTTTACGTTCAGCAACTTTTGATTAAAGAAGAGGTCACAATGTAGACAATAATTTTTTTGAGTTTCCGCTAATGTGGAGCTATGCAGTTTTCGAAAAAACGCCGTTTGATACTCGATTCCGAAATTCTTTTGCATTATCGAATGCAATAGTAGCATTTCGCAATCTAGAATTAAAATAACTATTTAATTTCGACAACCGTAAAAAAAGGGACATTTGCGCATCGCTATCAATGCGCGAAGTTTGGCATTTTTATCGTGGTAAAAATAGGATATTTATTCACGTTACCATTGACCACGTGAAAAAAGGCATTTTGCGCACTAGTGCGTCAAAAATTTTCGCGCACTACAGCGCGAAACAGTATTGATATTCTTTGACGGTTGTAGAAAAAATATTGTTTGCATTACGAGCGCGAAATGTTTTAGAGCCTCGTCAAAAGAAATAACATTCTCACTCTCTAAAATCAAATTTCGCGTAATTAATACAAAAATTACATTACCAGCTGTTCTAAACCTAATGATCGCTTTTTAACTACGTACTTTAAACGATTTTTTATTGATTGAATGTAAAATCAAAATTTGAAGAAATTTGCCTTTGACATTTTTTAAATTTAAATATAATTGTGAAAATGACGTAAGACATATAATGGCGGCCAACGAATGGGAATCGTGACCGTGTATGACCAAACCGTTAACACTAGTGTATATAAAGCAACAAATTCAATTGAATAACGTATTTTACGGTGACGGTGACGTTTACTGGGAGTGCATAAAGCTTGGCTGGACGTGGTACTTCCTTTGTGAATAAGTTTGGACCACTCGGAATAATAGAACTTCGACTTTTTTACAAAGTCCGGCTGTTTGACGATAGAATCGTCGGCGAGCCCCGGAGGTTTTCGGTGAGTCCGGACTCACTCAGGCGGACCAATTTACCTACGCCTAGGCATCTGGGTTTATGCCGGCCTGGATATCTCTTCTAGTACGTAGGTAAGTCGGGTTTAAATTTAAATGTATGCAAAGGTGGTGATAATAATGAAATAGCAAGATCGGAAACCAAAAGAGTATATTAGAAAAGCGGGAACCAGGCTCCGGAGGATACCTGGTGATCAGCATGGGGTTCAGGACTTAAGACTCAAGTGATTTTAAATGACTGCGGAGTCTCCTTTTATACTCTTCGAGCAACTCGTTATCGGAATACTTTTAGAGGGGTTGGAAACGGAACTGCGTGGCGTAACGGTTTACGTTATGTCTGCGCATAGCGTCTAAGATCGCCTTATCGCAAATTCGAACGCTATGGAGATGTGGGCAAAAGGTGGAACAGGAAATAGCACCATTCAAATTACTAGCACACTATTTGTGCCTTATGTAAATTTGACGCAGGGACTAACGTTACAAAATTATAGCTATTATTATGTATATTCCTTATATTGGCCATGCCAGTATGATTTACTGTCATTCAGTCTACAGTCGCTTTATATGAGATTTCCTAAAATTTTACGGAACATGGTTATTCCATGAGTTGGAAAAGGTTCAAATACTATTTGCCATAAGTAACCGAAATGGAAAACGCAATAATTCCTTTAGTAGCTAGGCAGCAAGTACAATAGTGCACGTTTGTTTGTTTGTTTGTTATACCATCTTGTTTTCTCTTGGTAAAATATATGTATATCCATTACTGTCTAGCATGCTTATGCTCTATGTTCCCTACAATTTTAAGCAACCGGTATACACTAACGTTAACAGTTTGATCATATATGGCCACGATTTCCATTGGTTGGTCGCCATTTTATGTCTTACGTCATTTTGCCAATCACTTTCAAATTTCAAAAATGTCAAACTAAAATTTATTTAAATATTGATTTGACATTCAATCAATAAAAATCGTCTAAAATGCGAGTACATATATATTGCAGAGTAAAGTAAATAGAAAGAGAAGCCCGAGAAGAAGAATCTCAGGGCTTCATAACTAAAGAAAATGGTCTCCCTCACCACTAGAGAAGTTTTCCGTGCAACAGCTAATACAGTTAAGGTAGCCATGCTGGTCCGGAACGGATAGGCACAATTAGAAAAAGAAATCACTATTTTTTCCAATAATTAATAAAAACAAATACAAAACAAATAATAAAATATTTTTCAGTCAAGACAATCCATATTTTCTTCCCTTTTAAGCAAGAGAATGTTATCTTTATGAAAGCTAAATAAATTAATTTCTTCTACTCGTAATGATGCAATCTCAACCACAACATTTGACAACCATTTTGGTGGTTGGTCCTACACTTTTGATAAATTTGACGTTAATATAAAAATATCGGCTGCCGATATGTAAAAAGAAAATTACTAAATGTTCGTGTTCTTCCTCTTATTAAAAATTAAACGACAAATGATATCTAAATCATCTAGCCTTACTCGGTCAAATATCTATTAACACAGTTGCAGAAAAATGTTAAGGTGAATTTGTTACAGTCTAAATGGGTCGTTAAGATACTTCAATAGTCAAAAAAGCAAAGCTCGCCCTATTACTCTTCAACAGTCCTGTAACAGGGAGCTGACCGGCTAAAACTCAGTGGGAAGGGGGTTTAGTTCGACACGACGGCGACGCAGCTTAGGGGAGATGCTGCCGCAACAATTGCTGGTTATAATCAAAATAAAGGGGGGGGGAGTATGCGCTACGGATTTTGGAGGTATAGACTAAATAAACTGCCCTCATAGAAATCCATTACAAAATCAAAAAGCAGTTGTTTCACTTTGGTATTTGTGTGACGCGTCCCAGCTTGCGTGTTTTTGGACCTACCTTGGTTGGTCTCCTTACGTGCATTAAGACACCTTTCAACATACACCAAAGAAACGAATACCACATGTAAATAAACAAACACATACAAATAACATAAATAAAAGACACTGATAGTTGAATCGAATTGAATCTATTAAAATTATATGCATGTATATACTTGACATGAACGTCTTAACTTGAAGCTGCATTAACAGTACCAGTGGTAAACAGACCACAAATCTCAAGAATTCGGCCAAAAGTGACCATGGTGAAAAGATCGCAAAACTGTACAAAGCTGCTAAAAATAACCACTATTACAATTAATATAGGGCACGCGTATCAATCCTAAATATAGCTGTCGCAAAGCACAATGTCGGTAAATGCACATCACTGTATGATTTAAAATTCACTGTATTATTTAGTTCACCTGTTTAATGTTCAGCGAAGAGGTTCATTGATGCAGCTGGAGCGTCTCACATTGTTGTAGAAAGTTTTCAGGCGGAAAAACACCTATCTTATGTAGCGTAAGTCGCTGGCGGTGGGAACGACAATAAAGTATGAATCTCAAAAATGGTGAGTCCAGCATGAGGATCCTCGCCAAAGCAAGTAGTTGAGGGTAAATCGACGACTAATTACCGCTGCTCCTTATAATTGGCACTTCAAAACCTCTCTCGCAGAAATCCACCGAAGGCGTTAATTGCACAAAATACATCGACACAACGCAGAAGATTTGCTGGCATATTACATACCGCCCAACAAAAAGGGTAAATATCCCCTGGACTTAAGGGAAGATTCACCAACCACTTTCTTCTACCACTTCCTGACAGTATCCGAAGAACAATGCCTCGAAAATGCGATGGAGAACGAGAGGGGACGCAAAAGTGCTGCGCTAGTTTTCTCTATCTAACTTATATGGAGGGTCTTGATTGGGCAATGTGGCGCAAGAATTTTACACGCCTAAGCGGTCCGCTGGGGTCAACATGTATATCAGAATAGAACCGAAAGAAGAGAGAATACGTAATGGCGAAAAGCCCATCAAGTATACGCGCCTATAACCTATGCATGGGAGTAGTGGATAAGCATGATTTTCTCATAGCACTCGACTGTACGTTTATTCGCTCACGAAAATGGGCTTTGAGATATGACTCGACATGGCATACAATTTCATATGAATTTACTGCAATTTACTATGGCAATTGCAGAAAGTTTGGCTTTTTCTGGTTACCCTGTCAGTACTCAAAGACGGGGAAGACCTCAATCTGCGACTGCAAGTCCTAGTGATTCACCCATTCCAACTAAGAGACAAAAGCAAAACACACAGTCTCAGCATATATCTAATACTTCTATATTGCCAGTAAGGTCTGGGAACGGGCGAAAACTTTACGGCGCCGACATATAGTAGAGAATTCGAACTGCACAGTTTCGTTCACGTGTTCACGGACGACGCTTGTGAGGAATGCACCAAATTCGTAGAAAGAGATGTTTGTGTGTCTCACTTACGTTGTTACCTGTCCACTTACAGGCGCTAACAATATAGAAGTATTACATATATGAGTCCCAGTGGCTGACGTCAGGTATGACAATATTGGATAAGTACTGGCCAATACATAGAGATGGATATCAACAGCGATGTAAATTGGAGTCTTGTGGAGGACGTTCCGGATTCCAGTGCTCGAAATGACAGGTTCTACTTTGTCAAAAACTAAAAAATTGCTTCAAGAATTCTCATGTGAAATAAATGTTACTGAGTATTATAACTTTGTTCTCTATTTTTACAAATTTGTACGCCGCAGACCTAATAGTGGCTATTGCCACCGCCTCCTGGTTTCTACATTCTACATCTATGGTGAAAACTTGTTTAAATTTTGCAGGGAGGTCTTATAGCAGTTATAAACAATATTTCGTTTCCAATTTTTTTTTCTATCAAAAAATTCAGGGCTGAAAAAGATATTATATCTACTATTATACTATAAAAGCAGTAATTTAAAGTATTGACCAGTTATGTTTTAACTAACAATCGCAGAATCACAGATTGGCATTCATGTCCCTGCTAACAGAATAGGTATTGTTTTGAGGAACGGCTAAAGTTAGGACGGCGTACCAACGTTGCCAGTTTGTGCACTGATGGATAAAGCGGGAAACTTAAACTTTCAAACTAATACGTTTCAAATTACAATGATACGTATATTAACTCAAAAATTTACCGTAAGAGCTACTGTTATGATTACGCATAAATTCTCCAAAATTTGCTAAATTATATTTACTTTAATTTTCTTTTAGAGAAGCCAAATGCCAATATTCATTTGTTAAATTAATAAAAATCAGTTTATTTAAACATTTTACATTTTTTATTAACAAAAATTTAGATATAATATAATTATTAATTTAAACAATTATTAATGTAAATATTAAAAGATAATACAAAATATTTTTTCCTAATTATTCACTTATATAAATAATCATTTCCAGGATCCTTTGATATAATTTCTGAATTCGTGCCATATAAAGTTTCTGTAATTAGCCGAGTTTCTTCAATATTGGGTTTCCTACAGTTTCTGTTCTTATTTTGTTTACGTGTTGAATGAAAAGAGACCTGTTTTCGAATTTTCTTATGAGCTGGCTCTTCAACATATTCTGTTTTCAAATCAAAGTTTTTCAGTTCCATTTCACTAATGGATTCAGCACTTTTTATATTATCTAAAATTAGTTTTAATTGTTCGTTTGAATACTCTTTGGTTTTTATATTTTGAACTAGACTTAAAGCTCCAGAACTTATTTCATCCAAAAGTTTATCAATATTTCTTGAAAATGTTGCTAAATTTTCAATAACATTGTTAACTTCATTACTACTATTTCCTGCTATTATATTAGAGCTACCAGGAGCTGAGTTTGGGTAATTAGATGCAATATAATGTATATGTTTACAGATTAAAGTTCTTATATTGAAATCCACACAAGTGCAGCTAAAGGAATGCAAACATATGGAGCAAATAGAGCATTTTATTGGGCAGCATACATTACCGTCGGAAAATTTTTTTGTAATTAAATATGTGTTTTCACTAGAATCACATTTAATGGCATAAACTTTGTTGTCTTCTATTACGTTCTCAGTAAACTTGGTGAATATTGCTACACGATGTCTTGCATGGATATTTTTCACTAGTTCTGAAGTATCCTATTTTGTTAGTTTCATAATTCTTTCAAATTTTTAATTTTTTAAAAACTCGATCAAAACATGAAGTGTCTTGTCTAAACGTTTAATTTTTTTACTTTGTAAGTAATAATATTTTAGTATGATATGTTTTTCGGACTTTTTCCACTGTCTAGGGTGTAAATCACACAACGTTTCGGGAGTTTTGATCTACTGCCGTCTTCAGGTGTACCTGGTTAGTCCTGAGAAGGACTGATATTGTACGTTTTTCAACGTAA
The DNA here is from genome assembly GCA_940337035.1 of Agriotes lineatus. Taxonomy (NCBI): domain Eukaryota; kingdom Metazoa; phylum Arthropoda; class Insecta; order Coleoptera; family Elateridae; genus Agriotes; species Agriotes lineatus. The sequence goes on along the minus strand of CALNHX010004875.1, from coordinate 64,974 downwards.
ATTTGTGCCTCCCCCGGAGTTTGAACCCGGGACCGCTGATCGCTGTGATTACTACTCTGCCACTCTAACCACTAGACCCTGGTGGGTTTAAACCCCGGGGGAGGCACAAATTTACGTTGAAAAACGTACAATATCAGTCCTTCTCAGGACTAACCAGGAACACCTGAAGACGGGAGTAGATCAAAACTCCCGAAACGTTGTGTGATTTACACCCTAGACAGTGGAAAAAGTCCGAAAAACATATCATAATAGACCACTGCCAAAAATGACATTCAGAGAACAATATTTTAGTGTTTCTAATTCATATTCTGATATGAGTATTTCGCCACTCTGCAAATTAAAATATTAAATAACGAAAATATTAACAACGAACGTTTCGAGGGACAATCTGCCCTCGTTATCAACGAATAACAATTAAAACTAACAAGAACTTATCTTTTTTTCACTGGAAGGAAAAACGACCAACCTCCAATGAATTTTCTGACATTGACGTTTGTTGATATCTGTACCTACTTGATCTCATCTTTAAGAATCGATAGCCAACTATTGTCTAAAAATATTGAGAAAGACGACACGCATTTTTCTTCGTTAAGTAAAATGTATGCAGTTTCCTTAATTTTTCGTCTAGTTGACATCGATTCTTTAGACAATATCTTTGTGTTGTCCCATTGTATTTTATGGTTTTCATCCCAAGCATGGCCTGCCAGCTTAGACTTATTGAATTGATACGTTTTCAACATATTTTTATGTTCTTTAACTCTTACTGCTAAAGGCCTGGATGTTTCACCGATATAATATTTCCCGCATTCACAGGGAATACTATATATACAATTCCTTGAATGTTGTTCTTCGTTGAACGGTTTAGTTTTTGTAAGAACTGACCGCAAAGTATTCATCGTTTTGAATACCGTCCTAACATTGAATCTATTTCCAATTCGTCTAATTTTGTCAGATATGCCTGGAATATATGGTATAGTAAGAGTATTATATTTTTGAGTGTCATTCCTTTGTATGTGTGTGGCATTGCTTCGTGTATTGAAAATGTTCCGAACAAGAGTCTCTGGATAGCCATTATCTTGTAAAACATTAATAATAAATTCTTTCTCTTTTTTGAAAATTGTATCATTAGAGCAAACAACTTTGGCTCTGTCGTAAAGACTTTTTACAACGCCTGTCTTTATGTTTTTGTGATGGTTAGAATTAAAATGTAAGTACCTATTAGTATTGGTTTTCTTACGGTATACTGATGTTTCAAAAGTATTTATTGTGCGTGTGATTAGTGTATCAAGAAAGGGTAACAGATTGTTTTGCTCTGTTTCTAATGTGAATTTGATGGAGGTTTCTTTACTGTTAATATGTTCAAGAAATTTGTCCATCTCATCCATATCATGAGGCCAAATTGCAAAAACATCATCGACATATCTCCACCAAACTACTGGTTTGTTGGTGTACGTGTAGACATGTTGTTGTTCAAAGTCTTCCATAAAAATGTTACTAACAATGGGAGATAAAGGTGAACCCATTGCCATCCCGAAATCTTGTTGGTAAAATTCATTGTTTAGTTGAAAGTATGTCGTTTTAATGCATAGTGTTAAAAGTTCCATAATGGTACCAACATTTAATGTTGTTCGTGTATGTAATGTGTTATCGTTTTGTAGCCTATGTTTAATGATGTTGAGTGTTTTGTCTACTGGAACATTAGTGAAGAGACTAACTACATCGAAACTAACCATTAAGTGTTGTGTGTTTATGTTTGCTTCTTTAAGTTTTTCAAGGAAATGGGGCGTGTTCTTTATATACGTGTCTGTATTTCCTGATATAGGAGTCAGTATCTTAAGTAAATATTTAGCTAAACTGTGACAAGAAGAACCTATAGAACTAACTATTGGCCTAAGTGGTACATTTGGTTTGTGTATCTTTGGTAATCCATAAAAATGTGGTGGTTTACTGTAGTGTGGTGTTAGCGTACGTCTTACAAAATCTGTAAATTGTTCTCTGTGTTTGTAAAGTGTTCTGTATATTTTTGTTTCTATTGTATGTGTTGGATCTTTATTTAGTTTAGTGTATTGTCCCTCACTAATTAGTGTTAAAAGTTTTTCGTTGTATGTGGTTGTGTCAAGTACTACTGTGGCGTTGCCTTTGTCTGCAGGTAGAATTTTAATTGTGTTATCGGTTTTTAGTGTGTGTAGTGAATGTTTTTCTTGTTTGGATATATTTTGTCTGATTGTGTAAGGTCGTTCTAGTATGATTTTGTTTCTAATTCTGTATTCCTGTCTAATGTCTTCTGGAAGTTTTTGACAAGTCTCTTCTATAGCTGTAACTAAATCAAGTTTATTAATTCGTTTTGGCGCCACTGCGTAGTTGAGTCCTTTGCTAAGAACTAATTTGTCAGTGGCGTTTAGTTCTTTAGAAGACAGATTAACTACAGTTTTATTTAAAAAAGTGTCACTGTTCTTTAGTGTATTTAGTTCAATTGTGTGTTTTTCTTGTATGAGGTGTTGGTACTTTTTTAAATGTGTACGTTTTTGCTCTGTGTGTGTTTTGTTGTAGGTATTACTAATAGAGTTGTACATACGATTGAAATCGTCTTCCCGTACATCCCTTTGCATCATATGTTCCAGTTTGATTATGTCAGAAAATAGTATCACTTTGTTATGTCTGTGAAATTTTATTCTGTCTCTAACTAGAGCTTCACTCGCTCTTTTCATGATATTACTAGAACGAGCACTTACATAAGGTACTTTGAGTCTAAACCCTTTTGGAATAATACAGCTATTTCTACAACGACATAGGAAAGTTATACTATTTTCAGAGTGTGCCAGCTTCTTGTAAAGTGTTTCCCAACTTCGGAAGTTACTAGTTATATTAGGCCCATACCTTTGATTAAGATAATCTCTGAAACTTCTTTGTGGCGTGAATTCATAATTCATATTCTTATATGGGTATTTCGCCACTCTGCAAATTAAAATATTAAATAACGAAAATATTAACAACGAACGTTTCGAGGGACAATCTGCCCTCGTTATCAACGAATAACAATTAAAACTAACAAGAACTTATCTTTTTTTTACTGGAAGGAAAAACGACCAACCTCCAATGAATTTTCTGACATTGACGTTTGTTGATATCTGTACCTACTTGATCTCATCTTTAAGAATCGATAGCCAACTATTGTCTAAAAATATTGAGGAAGACGACACGCATTTTTCTTCGTTAAGTAAAATGTATGCAGTTTCCTTAATTTTTCGTCTAGTTGACATCGACATCGGTCAGTTCTTACAAAAACTAAACCGTTCAACGAAGAACAACATTCAAGGAATTGTATATATAGTATTCCCTGTGAATGCGGGAAATATTATATCGGTGAAACATCCAGGCCTTTGGCAGTAAGAGTTAAAGAACATAAAAATATGTTGAAAACGTATCAATTCAATAAGTCTAAGCTGGCAGGCCATGCTTGGGATGAAAACCATAAAATACAATGGGACAACACAAAGATCTTGTCTAAAGAATCGATGTCAACTAGACGAAAAATTAAGGAAACTGCATACATTTTACTTAACGAAGAAAAATGCGTGTCGTCTTTCTCAATATTTTTAGACAATAGTTGGCTATCGATTCTTAAAGATGAGATCAAGTAGGTACAGATATCAACAAACGTCAATGTCAGAAAATTCATTGGAGGTTGGTCGTTTTTCCTTCCAGTGAAAAAAAGATAAGTTCTTGTTAGTTTTAATTGTTATTCGTTGATAACGAGGGCAGATTGTCCCTCGAAACGTTCGTTGTTAATATTTTCGTTATTTAATATTTTAATTTGCAGAGTGGCGAAATACCCATATAAGAATATGAATTATGAATTCACGCCACAAAGAAGTTTCAGAGATTATTTTAGTGTTTTATGCATACTCTCGAGATGTATATTTGTATTGGCAATTGCTCCAACTCGAAAACAATAGGCCCATTTTTCAAAACAAATTGCATAATAATTAATGAAATAGTATTGACGAAACTTTTGTTGATTAATTTTTCAGAATATCCAAAAACTTGAAATTTCTGCAGATCCAAAAGTGTCTGTAAATATTTTAAAGTTTTATAAACCCATTCCCTCTTCTCAGCATTATTAATTTTTGACAAATTTGACTGCCACGCACGATCTATGTGCCAGGAACAATAAAGCTGTTTATGTGGTGGACCCATTATATTTTCCCATGGATTATAAAATACATTTGTTATATCTGACATAAAAGTGTCAGTTTTTATAATGCCCACGTTATCTCTTATTTTCTGAAAGAAAACTTGATTGATAAAAGAATTTTTCCTGTTAGAAAACATAATTGCTAAGGGTATCACTTCATTAAACTCATCTACACTTAAAATGGTAGTGAGGTCAAAATCATAGGCAGTAAGCCTATGTGTGCTGTCAATGGCAATAAATATAGTTCCAAATTTTTTAAAAGGTACTGAATCCATTAGTGAAGTGGAAATAAAAAAACTTTGATTTGAAAACAGAGTATGTTGGATAGCCAGTTAATAAGAAGATTCGAAAACAGGCCTCTTTTCGTTCAACACGTAAACAAAATAGGAACAGAAACTGTAGCCGGAAACCCAATATTGAAGAAACTCGGCTAATTATAGACAATTTACATGGCACGCATTCAGAAATGATATCTAAAGATCCTGGAAATGATCATTTATATGAGTAAATAATTAGGATTTTTTTTTTAATATTTACATTAATAATTATTTAAATTAATTATTCTATTATATCTAAATTTTTGTTAATAAAAAATATAAAATGTATAAATAACCTGATTTTTATTAATTTAACAAATGAATATGTCATTTGGCTTCTCTAAAAGCAAATTAAAGTAAAGATAATTTACTAAATTTTGGAGAATTTATGCGTAATCATAACAGTAGCTGTTATGGTAAATTTTTGAGTTGATATACGTATTGTAATTTGAAACATATTATTTTGAAAGTTTAAGTTTCCCGCTTTATCCATCAGTGCACGAACTGGGAACGTTGGTACGCCGTCCTAACTTTAGCCGTTCCTATTGTTTTGTGGCTAACAGTAAACATAGCTAACTTCATCTACATTTACGCCAAGTTAAATAACAATCAAGCTTCTTTACTTTTTAGGATGCAGCTGCAGATAGCGCCTAGTTAATAAATGCCGTTGGCGTTATGGAGTTATTAATTACCATCAAAGAAGATACCACAGTGCAAGTAAGAATAGGTATTTAAAACAATATTAATGCATTTGTAACTGATTGCTGCCATATCTGAGGTTATGATTGTGCTTAAATAAACGTTACTATACTTCATTTACTGCAGGGAGTCAGGAGTCTGCAACGCAAGTTGCAAATATCAACAATAAAATGATTATTAATATGATTTTATTAAAATTTCGATCACAGAATGTGTATAATGTAGAGGTTATATAGAGGTCGAGTTTGACAACTCTTACGAAGCTTGGAATTGTAAAATCGTCAGATGTTTAGTGTCTAGCCCAAAGAACTGTGTTGATTTTGATGTTGAATTCGCCCCCTAAAAAAACGTGACAAAAGCCTTAAGTAAAAATGAAAAATATAGTATTTATTGTAGATGAAGACGTGACACATTGATTATGACATTCATAAAGGCAGAAAAAAGCCACATCTGTGATCCATATTTGCTGTAAGTCATATTAGTGATCTAGTTACAGATTATATTTGCAACTTGGATTGCAGATCTTACTGACTTCCTTTCGTAAATGAAGTACAGTAGATTCTCGTTAATCCTGAAAAATTAAAACCAAGGTAATCCGTATTATCAAAACGTCTGGATTACTGCGAATACTGGAAATAACCATAATCAATTTAAAAAAATACTTCATTGTAGGTATACTATTTTGAATACAGAAGAATATGTTATTCTGAAATATATATTATATAAAGACGTGCAACAAATGAAGTTTAATATTTTTCTTTGTTTTCGCTTAATAAAAAAGTATTTTCTTTAAGCTTTTTAAAACGATTATTTGGGGAAGCTTAACGTTGTTTTCTTCTTCCCATTGTACGCAGATATTAGAAATGTGTACGGCAGCATCGTGCCTGGTTTTTATAGTACTAATAGATTGTCTGTAATACTGGAAGTCATGCCGACTATTAGTAATTAACTAGAGTACCTTTCAATTATTTCTCTATTTCTTAATAGTAGGTAGAATTAGTGAATTTCCCAACCCATGTTTTAGTGCCAGTTGCTATCTGCAAACCCCACTTGTTAATTGTTTCATGATTTTCTCTTTTACCCAGAAGGTTGTGTTTTCTTTTCAAATTCATTTTTGCTACAACAACACTGCACGTTACGCAAAAGTATTTTAAAACGTGTTGACATTCATTAATTTCATAACGAGCTTGCTAAACTAATACAATAGATACAGTCATAACAAATAACGTTACTGATTCAGGATAAAAATGCGAGTTCGGGTAAACGAGAATGTAGTGTATAGTAATTTGTTGGTATAAATGATTTAAACCTGTGTGTAAATTTATAATATTTCAGTTTTAAGCATTATCAGTTTACTTTGGTTATAGACAATTGGCAATTGCAAATATTACTGAAAGAATAGTGTTACCAAAGAGCATATGTTCTTTGGTGTAACTTTATCAAGTGGATATTAAAAAAACTACCGTAAAAACAATACAAGCAAGTGCTGAAGTAAAATTTGTAGTTCTACAGTAATGGCTTCATACAAAACTCGCAAGATGGATAGTACTGAAAATATTGTGAAATTATGTATCAAACAAGAAATCCTTGAAAACACAAATATCAGTATTCATTCAGATATAGAAATTAAGCAAGAAGAAATCAATATAAAGGATGAATATGAGACAGACAACGAAGGTCAGTGCAGGTACTTACAAAGATGCATATAAAGTAATATTAAAACATATTTTTACAGGTAGAACAGTAAAGAAAAGTATTTTAAGGTGTCTGAACTCTCCTATTGCAGAAAACCATAATTCTTCTGAAAAACCTTATAGTTGCTCTGTTTGTGACCACAAAGCAACATCGAAGAGTAATTTGGTAGTACATATGAGGAGCCATACAGTGAAAAAACCATATACTTGTTCTGTCTGTGGCTACAGATCAGCATTGAAGAAAGATGTAGTCAAACATATGAGGATTCATACAGGGGAAAAGCCATATGGCTGCTCTGTTTGTGACTTCAAGGCAGCATTGAAGAATAATTTAACTAGACATATGAAGACTCATACAAGGGAAAAACCATACAATTGTTTGGTTTGTGGCTACAAATCGTCAGTAAAGAATGATTTAGTCACACATATGAGGACTCATACAGGGGAAAAACCATATAGTTGTTCTGTTTGCGATTACAAAGCAGCAAGAAAGGATCATTTGGTTAAACATATAAGGAGCCATACAGGAGAAAAGCCACATGGTTGTTCTGTTTGTGACTACAAATCAGCATTTAAGTATAGTTTAGTTTTACACATGAGAACTCATACAGGGGAAAAACCGTATAGTTGTTCTGTTTGTGACTTCAAAACAGCAAGGAATAGTCATTTGGTTCGACATAGAAGAACCCATACAGGGGAAAGGCCATATACTTGTTCAGTTTGTGATTACAGAACAACATTGAAGAATCATGTAGCTAGACATATGAAGACTCATGCAAGGGAAAAACCATACAGTTGTTTTTTTGTGGCTACAAATCAGCATGGAAGAATGATTTAATTAAACATGTTAAGATTCATTCAGTCTAAACACCATATATATGATTGAATAAATTTGTTAAAACTTGCATGTTCTACTTTTAAGTATTAGTGAAAAAAATCACAAATGGTTCTTTTTAGGGATGTTGGCGGATACCGGGATACCCGGATGTATTTTCAGGACCCGGGTACCCGACTAGTAAATTATGTAATTTCCAGAAAGTCTACCTTTTTTGGAGAAGACGATAAACATTTAAAAACGATAGGAATAAGTTCTATAAAAAACATAACCATGCAGAAATAACAAGAATCACCTCATCCCGTAACACATAATGTTGTTTCTTGTTTCAAATAAGGCAATAAATCCGCTCCACGGATATATTCAACCCGTCAATAGTACCATTAAATGTGCTACCAATTTCATATAAAAAGTCACGTACTTGAATTTGATAGCAATTGGAAGTCTAGAAATATTTATGAATAACAGTTTGAATTGGTGAGTAGATACTATTTCAATGTAGCTCAATTTAAAACTGAAAAGAAGGAAATTGTAGCTACCTCAGATGTTCAGATATACGCTCTTCAAAACAGTTTAAATTCAACTACGGTATAGTGTTCTCACTGGAGTGTTCTCTCACATGTCATTAATTCATAAAACATTTACTGAATATTATTTTGTCTAATAGATTGTAAATATTCATTGATCATAAATAAAAATTAAAAAAAAGATATACGCTAACATTTTTATTATATATTTCGGGTACTGTTTTCGGGCACCCGGATTTGATTTAGGACCGGGTACAACATCCCTAGTTCTTTCACTTCTTAAACTGGTGCTATTGGTTGTCAAGGAATCTGAATCTGTTTAAAATATGGTTATCTGCGCACATTGGTCAAGGTAAAAGACCTGTGATAGTGAGTGACATAATTGCTACTATTTCAGAGGTCGACACATACGTTCACCGATTGTTTTCCCGCAATGTTCTTTTGGTTTGGGGTCAATTGAACTCAGGCTATTACTACAAGACTTACTAGTTGGCTTGGTGGCATTATTTCGTTGCCAATAAAAGTAAACCCATTGAACCTTATATCAAATAAACAAGAATGAAAAGTGCTTTCGATTGCCATCATGACCATCTATGACGTGTATTTAAACCACAAAGTTAATGCCTGAATTATGTATTTATATAACTGACTGTAGCGGCCCAAATATCAAAATCTGAAAAAACAACTAAAATCCTTGTATAAAAGTGCCACAAAAATGTAAAAAATTGTATGTATGTATGTATTATCATCAACCTCCTGTTATGTTAGTGATGTAGAGGGCGGTGCTTTGTGTGCTAGCATTTGATGGTGTAGTGCTGAACTTGCCCCGAGTTGCGAGTTACAAAGTTGGAGCGCGCTTTTCACGCTTGCGTAGCAACGATTGTGTGTTCAGTGTGTGTCGTGGTGATGTGTGGAGCTTGGTAGTCTATCTGTTAGGTCTTTGGTTCTGAGTGGAGCACAGTTAATTTGGTGCGCAAATGAATGGTCTCACCGAGCTGATTCCAATCACCAAGGCTGCGGAAAAATTCTGGCAGCTGCGGGATTCGAACCGAGGACTTGCTTAATGCAAGCCTAGTGCTTTCCCAACTGCGCTACCTGGCTTCTCTATGTCAAAAATTATAAATTTAAAAACGAGATTTTCGACTGCCTGCATTAATCAAGCCAATTATGGAGAGTTTGTATGTAATAGTGGCGAAATCCAAAGATAATCTGTTATTGTATCTATTTAATTGTTATCTTGTTTTTCTAACATGTGACCATGCGCTAAATAAATAAATATGGAAAGTTTGAAGAATAATAATTATCGGGATGAATTGCTGCGAGTTATTATTTACGAAATCCCCATCCAGTTCACGCTTCTTAAACATCCTGTAGAATTATTTTTTAATGCGTTGTATGCTTTATTGTTGCCGAATTTTTATTCGATACACCATTTACGGAAGTATTTTACTGTCTCCTTTTCATTTCTTTTGCTAATTTTACATCAACGGTCATTAATCTCTCGGAGATAAAGTTCTATTTTTGTATATCTATATATATAAAAATCAATCGCCGTGTGTTAGTAATGCAAAAACTCAAGAACGACTTGACCGATTTGGATGATTTTTCTTTTGTTTTGTTCGTCTTACTCCGGAGATGGTTTAGCAAAAAAGAAAATTCGGAAAAATCAAAAAAGAAAGTTGGAAAATTGGAAAATATCAAAAGTGTGTTTTTCTATACACTGTACGACTTTCTATTTGCAGTCATACTTTTATGATTCTGTTCTTAATGGGTTGAAGGGTTTTCCCCATCATGTCATAATCCAAAACAAAGTTTGCCGGGTCAGCTAGTAATTAATATAAGCAGTGTTTACTAAACAGGCTACACCTGCTTGTGCCCAGGCTGTATCCTTTTACTAATTATCTTATATCCCGTGTTTTTCCATTTTGTTTCTGTCAGTACTAGAATTTTTATATTTGTTTTCTCAAACTCTTCCTATAGTTCATTTTTTTCCCTTTTATACTTTGTACATTCCAGGTGCCTATTTTGATTTCTGTTATTTTACTATTACTAGTATTATTACGTTGTTTTTTTTTCTCTCTTTAACTTTACTAGTTTCCTCAGTCATATTCCTATGCATTGCCATTTTCATCTTTGTTAAGTGTTCCTGCTTTTGGTTTGTTTCTATTGGTTTTTTGCCTGATTTTTAACCAGGCCCTTTTTCTTCTGGGTCCCAATCATACCTTTCTCGATTTATAAAGATTCTGTGGTATCCTAGTTTAACTTCTTTTCCGTTGCTTCTTTCTTCTCTAGCCATTTTAAGTAATTGGGTTTGCACTTGTCTTTCTTCATGCGTTTGGTCGTTTTCAATAAATATTTTTGTGCCTTTTAGTAATTTCTTCTTTTTTAGTATCGTTTTCTTTTCTTCCCATGAATTGAGCTGGACAATAATTATTGTTCAAACTATTTTTGAACATGGTTTTAAGTGAATAATTTTAATATAAATTGTAATCCAGGAAACACGCAATTGGTTCACTAAAGGCAGAACTTGCGCCAGATAAAAGTATGTCAGCTTTCGGTGTCATGATAACAAATTACAATAGCAACGCCTGCAATCAAGCGCCAGTTCTTGTTGACAAACAGACGTTGCATTTTTACATGTATAGTAATATCGTATGTCAGAAACACGACGCAGCAATTCTGCAATGTTAGTGTGTCAACCAAGCATTCAGAATTGCGCTAGCAAAAATGCGTATGATTGTATTTTAATATTAGGCCGTAAAAACATGGCATACATTTTCTGTACATATACGCTGTAATAGGACTAAGATTTCAATATACATTTAACCACGACTGTGTATATTCATTGATGGGGTTAAACACAGGCCAAGATTGTTTGTAACGAAGTAGTCAGGCCTAACTACTTCCCCCTATCTCTTAACAACAAAATAATCTCCAACTCCTGTCGAATAAAACTAAACTGGTTTTTAAAAACAAACATAAAAGGTGCTAAGTTCCAATTAATTTTGGGACACATCTTTTACAATTATTATTTCTTTGCCTTCCTTAATCTTGACCAAGTGAGCCTTCTTTATCGTAGTGGTGATTTTAAGTTTGTCTCTTAGTAAGTGTTCCACCCCTTTTAGTTGTTGTTCTCTAATGATTGCTCTCTTTTCACTAGATTTGTTTGCATTTATCTCTGCTTTTATTCTCAAGCTTATCTTCTAGTTTTTCTATTCTGCTTTCTAGGTTCCCTTTTTCCTTTTGCTATTCTTCTGCTTTCTTTTGCCATTCAGCTTTCGCCGCTTGGAATTCTTCGCCGATCTTGGTTATTTCTGCCTTCAAATAATTGTGAGATTTATGAAATTCTGCTTTTAAGCTTGCTTTTAGTTCATCAATCTTCTTTAGGATTTTATCCATGTTTATAAATTCTTCGACTTTTCCTAGTTTCCTTTCCTTGCTTCTTGTTTTAGATTGCATTTTTGTGGAGTTCTTGCAATTTTTGCACTTTTCTAAGGCAATCTGGTCAATTTCGCAACTTTCGAAGTCCTTCGGGTCTTGTATGTCTTTTTTTCTTTTAGCAGAATGTGATAAACTATGTTCTCGTGCTCGCCCTTCTTTATCGTTCCTGTTCAGGTTGCCGTTCTTACATTAAACCCTGGATTCGCATAGCGTTCGTTAATACGTGCACTGGCACTGGCGATTGTTCAATGGCCTCTTGGTTATCGCCGGCCTTGCCCTTCCTGCTCGCATTTACTGGAAATGTTCCCGTAATTTTTAATTTTCCTGTGTAAAGCACTAATCACCAAGTTTGACTTGCACTTCTCTTATCTTAATTATTTTAATTCCACTTTAAACACGTTTTTCGCGGGACTAATTTGCTATGCACGTATCACGTCGCCGCTCACGCACCCACATTAGGGTTATCCTATTGTAGTTATCGAGGGTTAAAGGGATTTAAAGGCAGTCCCAGACCAATCTTAAGTTAATCCGGTAGCTATCTAGGGCTTTTATAGCCGCCTGGCTATCTGTTACGGCAAAGATGTGTCTACCTATAGCTCGTTTTACTCTGACTATGCAGTACAGAGAACATACGACAATGTTATTTAAAGGCAAACTTCACCTGCTGCGTTGCCGCTTGTAGACCGCACTCAGGTATACTCAAAGAAATTTTAAATCTTCGTGTAAGCTGGGAAAGGCAGGTATAGGTAGAGGATAATACAAATTAAGGTAATCGTTATTACTTTCTGATGGTAATTTGAAATAGTTATTGAATTATAAGTGCAATATAACTTAATATATCAGTAATAATAGAGAGGTAATTATGCTTGGAATGTAAATAATAAACATCCCTATAGATAAATAATTAGTATTTATCATAACTGCAATATACTTAATATATGAGGAATAATAGGTAGGTAATTAGGTTAATCAGGTCATTATAGTTGGATGATATGTATATATAAGAAATCTCCTTGTATGAAATAATCAGTATTTATCTGTTCTTCAGCATTGAAATTACGCTGATTGTTATTGTTAATTTTGATATTTATTTGTGGAATGGCTGAAATTGTGAAATGGAAACGTGGAAAAGCGCTCGGCGTGTCCGAAAAGCAGATTGTGATGAATCTTATAAATTATCATTCACAGCACGAAAACCAAGAATCATTTTCAAGTGTTATAAAAAAAGTGTCTGATATGAGCGGCTTTTCAGAAAGAGTACTTTATAAAGTGCGAGCTGAGTGGAATACACCCGTTGGGGTACAAACTCTAAAGCAAAGGGCTCAAAAGCGTAAAACTAGTTTATGCCGCGAAATAAATTACGATGAGGAGTTAGATGTGGGATCCGTAGAATAGTGCACCAGTTTTTTCGGGACAACACACCACAACTTTTCTTTATAACTTTTTGTCGTATTTGCCACATAAAGGGTACTTTACCTTACAGAAAAATAGATTTTTTGAAAATTTCCAAGGCATACTTGATTTTTCAAAACTGAAATGTTATAAATTCGCCTTTAACCAAGCAGGGTTGAACCCCAAAAAATGAAAATTTAAATCGAGAATTTTTTACCTTTCACAAGTACGGGGACACACTGTATAGCTATTATTTTCTATGTACTGCGATCAGGTTAGAGTAAAATAATACCAACGAATAAAGCAAAATTTACTACTTTTATCCACAATCACCTTATAATTGAAGTTTTATCCACACTTATGAACCGTCTAAAGTACCACTTTATCAACTAGTGGAACAATGAAATTACTTTTATTCCCAACCATATATGTAATAAGATCATTACTGACTTTTAAAAAGTTGGAAAATGAGCTATTCCCAACTTGTAACTTTCCAACCTGTCGGAAAAGTGATTGCCGGTTGGAAATGAATCCATTCCCGACCGCTAAGTAGGCAGGGACAATGGGAATCTCGTTGATCCATTCATGCGCGTCACAATTATTGTTTAGAATAAAGTGGTTGCGAATAAACTAGTATACATACAACGGTGAAAAGTTTCACCTCGGTATGTAATATACTACATTATTCTACTAGTGGGATAAAACCATGTCACTTACTACTGCATTGTTGGTAGCACTATCAATCTATGTCAAATTCGAAATTTGTAGTTTAAGTATTGCGTCAATCTGTGTCAAATAACAAACAAAACTTAACCTATTAACCTCTCGAATTTGACATAGACTGACCATACACTTCAGTACTGCCAAACGGATAACATTGTCACTATGACTTTTCATGGCTGTCAATACAAAACGTATGTTTTTTTAGATATTTATTGAGTTGTTGGATAAAACGTTGTATTGCATTCGTGTTTTAGTTGCGTTTTATCCACGTAAGAAAATTAAACGCTCGAACTGCGTTCTCGCGTTTAAACATTCTTGCTTGGATAAAACACCATCTAAAACACTTATACAATAAATAACTATTATCGAGTAAACGTGTTTTGGAGTTAAATTCTGTTTTATTTTGGTATAATTTAAATTTGTATTTTACATTTTCAGAATAAAACAGATGATTGTGGTTTATAGGTTAAAAACCTGGTGTGATACACGCGCACAACTTTCTTTTACAGTGATCTTATAATTAGCCAAAAATATGATTTTAAATTTTTAAGCATTTGTCAAAAATTTTCAAAAATTACAAATTCTACAAAAACGGTACAAAATAGAGCGTTAGTTGCAGAGACAAATTTTCTCTATAATTTAAAGCTGAATTCAAAAATGTAATAATATATCGGGTGTTGTATTTAAAACAGGAGTTAATAAAAAACTAGAAAAAAAACAGAAGAAACACATTTTAGAAGTATTAAACTGGAAAATCACTTATCTCACATTAAAAATGTAAAAAGAATGTGACGCTTGAAAAAAATCGTTAGAGCCATTTTTGAAAAAATCTAAAAAAACTGAAAAATCACAAGAGTAAACACCTACTTCCGGTTATGCGAGTTTCTTCAAAAGCTTGCTGTCGCATCTACATAGTTTAGTATTCCAACCAGAAATTGGAAAGCTATTTAAAATCAGGCCAGCATTGAGAACAGTAAGTCACTTCGTAATTTAATTCATAAAATTACTGTTTGATTGTCATTCAGTGACACTTCGATAATAACCTTCAAATTTGACAGATGCATTGGGAAGTTTGGAAGACATATACGTTTTTCAACATTTTCTATGCCACTATACGGTTTTCAAAACTCAAACTAGTACATACTTAAATCATGCACAATGTTACAATGCCGTAACAAAACAGTTACATGTACAATTTGCAGATGAACTGTCATTACTTGAAAGCTGATTGACATTAGAATATTATTTACTGATTGTACGAAACCAACTTAGACATGACTTACACTTTTCAAGGTGTACTGGATTTTAAATAGCTTTCCAATTTTTGGTTGGAATACTATACACTAAACTTATATCGAAAAACCCAAAAAAACTGTTTCTCAGCGGGCTGTGGAAATTCAACGTATGAATAATATGTTGGTGACACTGTACGTCAATGTCAAATTCGAGGTTAGCAGGTTAGGATTTGCGTCATTTTGTGTCATAACTGACGGAAAACCTAACCTGATAACCTCGAATTTGACATTGACGTACAGTGTCACCAACATATTATTTATACGTTGAATTTCCGCAGCCCGCTGAGAAACAGTTTTTTTTTTATCTCTCGATATATGAAGTTTCAACGCCATACCTCTTTTCGTTTTTGAGATATTCGGTTCACAGACACATAGACAGACCAATGAAAAAAAATATGTGTATTGGGTTCCGGGGACTCTAAAACGCGAAGATCTGTTGAAAACTCAATTTCGAATTTTTGGGGTGAATGCAATACTACCTTTATTGTAAAAGGAAGTAAAAATAATATAAAATAATGGACTTGCCTCGTTTCTTTTCAAAATGATTTAAAAATGGGTTGAATTTAATTTATATATTATTATGTAACATTTACGGAATACCATTATGTATGTATTTAACATTAATAAATCATAAAACAGTGCTATATAACAAAAATTTAATAACATTCATTTCATATTTGTTATGTTATGTATCACAAACATAACAAATGTTAGTTAACATTGTTACTTTCGTGTTGCATAACACCAATATAACGTGTTTGCTGGGAGAGAGAATACGTAATGGCGATACGCCCATCAATCATATAACGTACAACCAGACCGCGTGGCGCAGTGGTAGAGCGTCAGGCTTGCACTAAGCAAGTCCTCGGTTCGAATCTATGGATAGGCGGACATTTTCCGCAGTCCATTGGATCGGTATCGGGCTCGGTCACCATTCGCCGTTGGGATAGAATTAACGGCGCTCTTCCCGGAAGACTGGTCTATGGGAAAGAGTAACCTGACCACACACAACACATGCTACATACAATATACACACATGATATATCATATATATCATATAGTCGGCGGCCGAACATCTCGGGTCACAGACCCGGGACTCCCGGCCAAACAAGCCATACGCTAAATAAATAATAAATAAATATAACGTACGCACAGGAGTAGTGGATATGAATGATTTTCTCATAGCACTCTACCGTAGATCATTCGCTCACGAAAATGGGCTTTGAAAGTTATCTTCCACTACTTTAATTTAGCTGTTTGCAACGTTTGGTTGGTATATAGGCGCGATACGACTCGACGTGGCTTACAATTTCATATGAATTTACTGCAATTTACTATGGCAATTGCAGAAAGTTAGGCTTTTTCTGGTTACCCTGTCAGTACGCAAAGACCCATTCCAACTAAGCGACAAAAGCCAAACACAGGCGCAGTGTAAAGCACCTCTAAAGGGCTCTATCCCAGTGAGTGACGTCACGTATGACAATATTGGACAATGGCATAGAGATGGATATGAACAGAGTTGTAAACTGTAGTCTTGTGGAGGACGTACCAGACTCCAGTGCTCGAAATGCCAGGTTCTACTTTGTTTGCCAAAAACTAAAAATTGCTTCAAGAATTTGCATGTGAAATAAATGTTACTAAGTATTATAACTATGGTTTTCATTTTTGTAAATTTGTACCCCGCGGACCTACTGGTGACTATTTCCACCACCTCCTGGTTTCTACATCTGTGGCGGAAACTTGTTTAAATTTTACAGGGGAGTTCTTATAGCAGTTGTAAACAATATCGCTTGTCAAAATATATTTTTCCGCAATCGTCTTAAAAGTAATTACTTTTAATACCAAAATCTGTCATTGAAGTTGACGTTTTTCTTACTGTCAAAAAGTGTATGTTGCTATGTAACACTTTTAGTTCCTAGTATTAGTAATAGTAATTTACTATACAAGTGCGTAAAGCTAGTCTTTACTCACGAGTAAAGCAGAGTTAAAACGCGAGTGACTAAAAATGCTTTACGCATGTGTATCGTACAATATTTTATCTACGATAGAATCTAGAAAACACGGTAAATATAAAAAAAATATTTTAAATGTAAATTAGGATTACTAGCAATCGGTCGTAATTTTGGGTGGTTAATAGATATTAACGATACAAGTTTGATTATGAGCATCTTAACGAAACGAGTTTGATTGCCAAAACGAGGCGGTGAGCCGAGTTTTGCGGCAATCAAACGAGTTTCGTTGTGTGCCATAAGCAAACGTGTATTGTTCAATATTTTATCTTCATCAATAAACTCTGGTTCACTGTATAAAAAGAGTGCGGTAATATTCATTTGAAACAATTTTTTGGCTTTGCCTAATTGTTTCGCCATTTATCCAATTATTTCAGGCTTAACCTGTATATTTTTAGTTAAATTATAATTCCTTTTGCATTTCGAATTCGTAAATTTTCCAAACCAACGCATTTTGTACCTGGATCAAGTTCCTATCGTTTGCAATTTGCTCTTTTGACCTGTGCTATCTCTTATCAGAGTGCGAGCCTTCCTCGAGGAAACGAAATTCTTCGTCCGGGCACTTTGCTGTCTTCGCTTGAGCCCGCCGATACCGGCGCGGCTAAGCCTTGTTTTTAATTATGTCGAATTACGTGCGCTCAACCAATTTCAACGAGCAGTGTATTTTCTAAGGGCTGATTGTAATCAGGTACGATTGCGCTTTTTCTGTTTTATTATCTCCATACTAATTATATCTTTCTTAGCTCTTAATCTTAATTATCCGTTTCAACAACGAGTTTATCTCGGAGGCCAAGTCTTATCGCATTTTCGACACCTGCTGGGTCCGGCGTATTTGCTGCCGTTTGAAGATGCTATTGCAGCAATTTTCGGCGCTTCCCCGGCGACTTCAACAATGATTATTGCCGTTCACGTCCAGCTTACGTTTCGAGGTTAGTTAGTGCTACTCCGAGATTTATATTACTTCGACTTATTTTCAATACCAGAAATTTACATCTGTGTATTTTAAACCCGTCAATATTTAAAATTTATATTCATACGTTTTGCCATTATTAACCTGTAATGTTCAATTTCATACATGCTCTTGTTTTAATATTTGAATTTTAATGCTTATATTTAATTATGCACAGTTTATAAATTTTGCTATTCTTGATGTGTGTTTCGACCCTATGTAAAAGGTACAGTCACGCTATTTATTTTCAATAGCCTAACAGAAGGTTTTATTAGATGACTGTGATAAGCTTACCCCACGAGTGGTTTTGGTAAATTATTATAATAACCCGAAAGGGGTTCTTAATTTTATGCGTGTCGAAACCTTCAGTTAAGATACACAATTTTGTCATTACATTATTTACATTTTAATTGTCCTGATTATTGATTATTGACATTTCAAAACTTCTTATTGTTGATTAATTAAACGCTAGTCACTTGCAATTTATTTTTCTTCTTGTTATTTGAAATCTTTTGATTTCTGGCGCCCATTTCCATTTTCCTTTCCTTTTTTGAAGACATTCCAGGGTACATAGCTGATGATCTGAACCTACTATCTAAGGCCGCCGATATTTGAGCTAGTCGGCCATCGCGGTGAGTAAGAAACAGTTTTTCAGAGCTGCCGTGGTGTATAAATGGTAGGGGGGTTGATCTGCGATTTTTACTACCATTGCTTATTTTATTAATTAATCGCAGGTCGGCTTTCTTATTGTTTCACATTACCGCACTGAGTGCCGTAATATCTGTCCATTACCGCACTGAGTGCGGTAATATCCATTACCGCACTCAGTGCGGTAATGAAGCTCTTAACGATACTAAAATTAATTGGTTAAGACGCTATAACAACACGGATGAAGATAAAAAATTTAAAACATGTTGCCACTGACGACGTGAACTAATGAAAACATGTTATTAAACAGTCGTTTTACAAACTTATAACTACCAACTACAAGTCAATTCTACACACTGTCGTAGATAAAAGTAGTTTTACTTCCTAGGAACTAAAAGTAACTTCTATTTGGTCGGCTGTGGATGTAGTTGTCATAATGATTTTTACGTTGCGCTTCGTCTTGCAAATGCAAACATAATTGTTTGTCAAACGAAATGCCACTTGTAATCCTAGTAAAACAATATACTATTTCTGACTGTCAAAAAATCCAAGGCTGAAAGGGATATTATATCGTGTGTTTCAAAAAAGGCTCATCGCAGCATGCCATGATCAAATTGAAGTTTGCCATAACTTGATACATACCCATTAAAGCAAATGAACTACCATAAGTCAGAGAGAACTTTACATTTTGATCTTGAACTAGCAACACTCGTTGTTGTTGTGTAAATGCCATCTTATTTTTTTTTGCTTGATACAGGTAAACTTAATGCGGTGTAACCGTTTGCCTGTCACAGTGACTACTATACTATATGTATAAAAATGAATGTGATTTTTATTTGACCCGCAGGCGTTCCTATACCATTCATCCGATTGCGATTAAACTTTGGTGAGTTGTTGTGCACACGCCCGCGAAGGTTTCTGAATTAGTGCAACCATCATTTTCGGTGTATGAGTGCAGAATTCAATTGAATCAAATACAAACGGCCACATTTTAGTTCGTGTGTGACATAACAAGTGGTGTTGGTTGTGAAATTCCAATTGCCGGTCGACATTAGATAATAGATACCAAACACATTTCCTTTGCTTTTTCCAAGTGAATGTGTATTTAATAGTCACAAAGCATTACTTTCACTGTCAAATCAATTATGCTACCCAAACGATAAGCGATATGTCGATCTACACCTCAAGCACGAAAGAAAAGGGCATCACGAGCTTCAGAAACAGACGAGCAACGGGAAACAAGACCGGAAACCGTTCGAGTACGCACTGCTCGATCCAAACGAACATTGCACGCTGATTTAAATCTTGGTGCATTTCATTACAATGCTAATTATAATTACAGTCTTCATCCAAGTGGGGTTATTGAAATCTATATATCTATATAAAAATGAATATTTCTTTGTTTGTCCCGTATGCGTTCCTATCGTGTCGTAATTTGTTAAGTGTTCTTCAGCTGATCCGATTCATCCTGTTGCGACGAAACTTTGATTTCTATAATAGTAATTTACGATACAAGTGCGTAAAGCTACTCTTTAAGCCGCGTACACATTAATAAATATTTACGTTGTGTGTTGTATGTCAAAATGTAGCGCACTTATTTTCGACGCAAATTTAATGGAGGGGCATCATTTTTCGACGCACAAATTTGTGTTGTGCGTTGTGTCTCGGTGATCCGCCTGTTCGTCGATTTGCAGCGCGGCGCATTGTGCATTCTCTTATTATTAGTAAGTTTAATTATATTTGCAACATTTGTGGAAATAAAGACTAATAACAGAAGATCGAATGGAACAACGAAGATGCATTGGCACTTATTCAAGAGTACCAGAAGCATACATTGTTGTGGAATCCTAAACATCAATGGTATTTTGCATCTATTCTCTTGATTTTTGGCCCAATCATATTAATGAGGATTTTAAAATCCACTGATGACATAGAAGAACGTTGCGGAATTGAACAGTGCTTTCATCAATTGCTAATGCTGTTAACAAGCCGCTACCGCCATTTTATATTGATAAAGTTGTGTCATCTAGTAACTGCTTTCTTATTATTGAGTTTATTTTAATTTTTTATAATTAAACTAGCTGGCCCGGCAAACGTTGTTCTGCCCAAAAATAATTTTTCTCTGAAACCCCGTTTCACCACTATAGTTTTAATTTTATGTCATGTCCATCGTCTTGGAGTAAATGCCATTTTCGCAATCAACGTCCCAAAAAACCTCAATAACGACACCCATATCGATTGTTTAGGCTTATTTACCCCATTTCACCCCCTAAGGGGTAGCGGACCGGACAGACGTTGTCCTGCCCGAACGTTGGTTTGCCTGGTATTAGCGGGTTCAGCAAACGTTTTTTCGATATTCGAATTTTCGATTTTTTTTATTTTAAAAAATATTGGAAGTGGTGGGGGGGGGGTAAAATTTTGGGGTTATATGTTCTGATATGCGAGTAATTTTAAAAGAAATTTTAAAAAATCGTCAAAAAATAAAAAAGAAAGTCCTAGAACCCGATTGCAGCGCCACCTACCGGGTTCAATTGTGAATATAAACCATCCAGGGGGCTCACTCAAACACGCACAAAAATTCATCAAAATCGGTTCAGCTGTTTAGGAGTTCAGTCACATACACATGTACAGAAAAATTATATATATAAAGATTTTCATTTTAAAAAATATTGCGGGGCGGGGGGGGGGTGAAATTATGGGGAACCCGACAGACGTTGTCCTGCCCGAACGTTGGTTTGCAGGTTCAGCAAAGTTTTTTTCGATTTTCGTCTTTTTGATTTTTTTTATTTTAAAAAATATTGAGGGTTGGTGGGGGGTGAAATTTTAGGGTTATATGTTCTGATATGCGAGATATCTTTAAAAAAAATTAAAAAAGAAATTTGTCAAAAAAAAATTCAAAAAATTCCTAGAACCCGATTGCAGCGCCACCTACCGGGTCCAATTGTGAATCTAAACCATTCAGGGACCCACTCAAATACACACAAAAATTTCATCAAAATCGGTCCAGCCGTTTAGGAGGAGTTCAGTCACATACACACGTACAGAAGAATTATATATATAAAGATGGTGCATTATAATAACGGCCGCATATTTCTTTTTTACTAATAATGAGGTAATAGGGCATGGTTAATTAATAATTTCCTTCTACAAGTTAGAAAGTTCATTCTTAAAAATAAATTAAAATTAAAACAATGCGAACACATATATGCACTACCAACATACGTCTACATCAGCCCAACGTTGCGCCACAAATCTCTTTGAAGTTCAAATAAAAACCGACGGGGCGATGGATAGCGAGCGTCGTTCGTCACGAAAATATTTGTGTGCGTTTGTGTTCGGCGAACCGTCCACATCTACATTAATTTCAACGCACACGCACAAATTTGCGTCAAATACAACGCACAACGTAAATATTTATTAATGTGGACGCGGCTTTAGGCACGAGTGGGGTAGAGTTAAAACGCGAGTGAGCGAGCGTTTTAAGCCCCGCGAGTGACTAAAGATGCTTTACGCATGTGTATCGTACAATATTTTATCTACGACAGAATCTAGAAAACACGGTATATATGAAAAAAAAATTAAATGTAAATTAGGATTACCAGCAACCGCTCGTAATTTTGCTTGTTTTAAAAATTTTAAAACACGTTGCTACTCACAACGTGCCTAATGAAATCTTTAAAACACGTTACTACTGACGACGTAAACTAATGAAAACATGTTATTAAACAGTCGTTTTACAAACTTAAAACTGCGAACTAAAAGGCAATTTTACACACTGTCGTAGATAAATAGTATTTATGGTCCGATTTGACTCATATTCAGAAGATGTGTGTACAAAAACAAATTATTTTTGGGCAGAACAACGTTTGCCGGGTCAGCTAGTGTTTTCATAAACAAAATGCAATCTGACATTCACGTACCGACTGAAATTAAGACATAGCAAGATTTGTTATCTTTCTTTCCTAGGCCTGCCCTAAATGAGCTTTTTTTGGAACAAATGATACTATTATATCGAGAGATCAAAAAAAATTGTTCCTTAGAGGGCTGTGGAAATTCAACGTATGAATAATATATTGGTGACACTACGTCAATCTCAAATTCGAGGTAAGCAGGTTAGGATTTGCGTCATTTTGTGTCATAACTAAAGCTGGTAATTATATGCACTCAAAATACGAAAATATGCGCATATATATGCATACATTTTGTTGAATATATGCACCCAAAGTTATAATATATGCACATAATATGCTCCAATTTTTTTGAAAATAACTAGGAGTTTTCTAAATAATGTAAAAATTTCAATTATTTTGTATAAGAATATTTATTTTTTTAATTTTTATCCAAAGACGTCATTCATTGTAACGTTTGACTATATAAACATGGACTACCAACGCCAACTTTACGTTGTAAGCAACATAAAAATGAGATTTCCCCTAACGCCGCCAGACTATTATTCACCCAACACTCGTGAAATGAATTCTATGTTGGTTGATTCTTTATTCATTGTTTCTACAGGAAAAGTGGGGTTGCTGGCAGTCTATGTTTATATAGTCAAAGATTTTAACAGAGGCTTCCCCTTTCCTCTGCTTATTTCGATACGCGCACTGCATTCCAGCTGCAGGAAGTAAAAGTATATAAATCAATTGCACATAAAAATTTTATTAATAATTTAATGAAATAGTAAATTTTACAAAAAGTTCATACGTTACAAATTATTGCTAAATATAACCAAATATGCAAAAATCCAGAAAGTATGCTCAAAATCGTATAAATATGCAAAATATGCAAAATGAAACTTGGCTTAAACGATTTGTTTTCACATAATTAGTATACATATGCAAAAAGTTTCGCCGGCATATCAATTATACAAAATATGCATTTGCATATAATATCAGCTTTAGTCATAACTGACGGAAAACCTAACCTGATAACCTCGAATTTGACATTGACGTACAGTGTCACCAACATATTATTCATACGTTGAATTTCCACAGCCCGCTGAGGAACAGTTTTTTTTTGGATCTCTCGATACTATAAAAGCATTAATTTAAAGTATTGACCAGTTATGTTTCAACCAGTGATTGTTAAAGGTATAGATATAAATATAAACATACGGTTATGTGTCAAAATGTGTAACATCAATTTTTCGTACTGTCTTCTTCTGTAATACCGCATATGAATATGCTCTATCCTTTTCGCAATTGCGAGCACACCATTCTAGATAAATAACACACCACGCTTCTTTTTGTGTTTGAAAAACGTATAGTCTGTTCAGTAAACATAAAAACACAAAGTGGCATTTGATTTCCAAAATTTCATGAATGTACTTCCAGAATTTAGCTTTGTCTAGGAATGTAATTATAAAAACTTACTAAAACAAATAGGTTAAGGGTATGACATTTACCTCCCATCTGTCATAAATGTTGTAAATAACAACTTTAACTGCCGGTCTTATAAAGGCCACTAATCTGACGTTAACTTTAATTCGCTGTTAAAATAAACAAAAGCGCATCAAAACGTCAGTGCTTATGACATTTTATTCATTAGTAAACAAATTTTGATGCGCTTTTGTTTATTTTAACATCGAATTAAAGTTAACGTGAGATTAGTGGCCTTTATAAGACTGGCTGTTAAGATATAATACAAATTCTGTGTTGGATACGATCGACGTAGCGTTTACTAATAGGCATTTTTATTACATTTTATCAAACTTCAGGTAAGAATTTCTAGAAAAAATATCTACTTTGACATTGACAATCAGAAATATTAATTGTCATTTTTAAAATCAAATCTGCGTGCACACAGGCGTGGAAACCTTTTCAAAATAAAATGGAGAATTCATAGTACAAAAATGATATGCACATGCCAACTTCAAAAAACTTTAAATGTTTTTGTGTTTACAGAATGGCCTATATGTTGCCGATTACTACAATTTTTATGAGTGACACGTAAACGTCAAACTAAATCATTTTTGTGGAACAAAAAACAGTGCGCATTTTAAGTTTTTTACATGAAGTTGCTATATTGCAAGGAAGTACATTCGTCTAGTTTCTCGAAAAAACATTTAAATTGCAAAAAACTTGCAAATTACAGTCAAGGTGGTGAAGTGTATCGTGCGTGAGCACCGCCTACCTTGATTGCAAAACTAGGCTTCGCAATTTTTATTAATAATGCAGGGGATGCGTGTGACAAAACAACTTCTAAATGAAAATGTCTATAAAAACCAACACAGAAAGACTTGGGATATCCTATAGAAATTTTCTAGAACGCGTAACGTGTGCCGATTACTATGAAATTAATTGAAAATAAGATGCATGGATGTCAGTATAGTCTGTTCAGTAAACATAAAAACACAAAGTGGCCTTTGATTTCCAAAATTTCATGAGTGTACTTCCAGAATTTATCTTTGTCTAGGAATGTACTTACAAAGCATTACTAAAACAAATAGGTTAAGGGTGTGACATTTACTTCCCTCTGTCATAAATGTTGCAATTAACTACTTTTAAGGATATTATACAAATACTGTGCTGGATACCATTGACGTAGCGTTTATTAATAGGTATTTTTATTACATTTGATCAAACTTTAGGTGAGAATTTCTAGAAGAATATCTACTTTGACACTGACAATGAGAAATACTAATGGCCATTTTTAAATTCAAATCTGCCTGTATGCAGGTGTGGAAACCTTTGCAAAACAAAATACAGAATCCCTAATACAAAAATTATATGCACATGCCAACTTAATTTTTTTTTAATGTTTTTGTGTTTACTGAATGCCCTATATGACATATAACGTCTTGGCAATGTAAATTTTGGCGCCTTAGCTTCAGGCTTGGCAGCGCAATTACGACAAAGATACATACATACACATTTTTTTTGCTTTAGAAAAAGATGCCACCTTACAGTATGTGTTGGTTATGTTGGCACAATATGGGAAGCTTATACAAGGCTTGTATACAGGGTGTTCCATAAATATACCGATAAGCTTTTAGGGGTGGTAGGGACATCAAAACAAAATTTTTTTGCTTTATAAACATATGTCCGAGAACGCTTCGTTTTCGAGATACAGGGTTTTAAAATTTGTAGTAAAAAACGCGTCAGCCGATTTTAATGAATTTTTCACAGTTTGTTACTTTATGAGGCATCTTTTGAATCTATGTATTACAATTGACACAGTAATTCCAGGGGCGTGGTCACAGGGCAACTTGTTAGTGTTTTTGCATAAAAAATAACACCCAGTGTTTTTTTGCAATTTTTAATCTTGTTTAAGATGAAGCAACTAAAAACACAATTTTTTTTCACATAAGGGTTTTGCGTATTTTGCTTCATTTTTGAGGAAAAAAATTGAACCATTTTTTTACAAATTTTAACACCCTGTATCTCGAAAATGAAGCGTTTTTGGACATATGTTTATAAAGCAAAAAATTTTTGTTTTGATGTCTCCTACCACCCCTAAAAGTGTGTCGGTATATTTATCGAATACCATGTATAGTAGGTTGCCTAGTAACTCTGCACCAATGGCAGAACAGCGCGCGAATACGTCACCAGTATGCAGCTTTGAATATCGTGCATGCTAGTCGCATTTACAAGCGTATTTTCTAATATTTCTTAATGGTTTTTAACCAGTGAAAAGCTTATTCTTTCTAAATTCAGATTCCGACTAATTAATCTCAAAATTATTGTTCGAAAATGCTATATCAATTGTTTAAACAAAGCGTACCGGAAAAGCGCGATATACATATCAGCAGCGAGGTAGTTTAAATTAGTATTGCACATAAATGCATACTTCCAGCGTATGAAATGTGTGGAAAAGAATAACGAAATTTTTGGTGAAAAAATTCCTACATTAGTTTAGTGTTATTTAAAATACTATTGATTTTTTATAGCGCTTTGGTGCCATATACCACTTTAACTAATGCTGCAATGGTGGTTTATAACGTTCATTTAAGCAAAAAACAATGAGACGGTCGCAAACCTATATGAAAACAAACGAAATAATGTGTAAATGACCTAATTTAATATCCTTTTACATTCATGCTTATTGCAGAATATCTGAATAACTTACAACTGATGCACAATATGTCAATATTACTGAGTGCATCCATAGCAAAATTTCATAACATTTCAAACACGGTGAATTTTCTAAATTTAATGATGAATTAAAGATATATACATACTTTCCAATGGAAAGTAAAATGTCTGAAATAAAAATATACAATCCTTCAAAATCACTGATTTGAATTGCCAATCTCGAAATCACAGGTTGGCAACTTGGCATTGGAGTCGCGGCTAACAGCACGGTATTACAGTCGCTTTATATACACTACCGTTAACAGTCTGGCCATATATGGTCACGATTCCCATTGGTGCCGCCATTTTATGTCTTGCGTCATTTTGACAATAAGATTTAAATTTCAAAAATGTCAAAGTCACATTTATTCAAATAGAATAAGTTGATATTCAATCAACAAAAATCGTTCAAAATGCGAGTACATAGTTAAAAACTGATCATAATTTTTAGAAACAACTAGAACTATAATTTATTAACGGTAAGCTGACAAGGTTTAAAGAAATTTATCAATTTCAAAAATTTTCTTCAGATATGAGGTATTGCTGTGCAGTCGCATGCAAGAGCAAATCTGAAAAATGTGTGCTAACGGAAACTTAGGAATAGAGACAGACGAAACTTATGGACACAATAATTAATAAAGAAAATTGAAGAATTTGTGAAAAGCATTTTGCAGATTGTATGTGTGAAAAAGCACGAGTTGGTGGCAACAAAGACTTAAGGATAATGCTGTTCTAACATTATTTACTTTCTAATCGTCTGCTTCGGAGCCGACAGCTATTGAAAATACCAATAACATTAGCCGTCCAAAAACTGATTTTATCGACGTTTAAATTTTAGGTATGGAGTCTTGTGCATTTTAATGCAAAAATAGGTCTGAACATGGTATTAAGATGAAAAGCTTCCCTATAAATAAAAAAGCGAGGCGTGTGGTCAAACAGGTTAATCAAGCATATTAGAATAACATAAAAGGTATGAATAGAATCTAAATGTAAAAGCATTTTATATAAATAAAATGCATAGTGTTGATGTAAAGCATATTGCAACTTTTAATCAATTAGAAAAGTTTATTATATCCAAAGTTATCGGTGTTTGTTTAAGAATAGCTGAAACGAAAACGAAAAAGCAAAATACACAACGAAGCAAATACAGTTGTACTTCTGTGGCAATGCACAATGTAGGCTATATAAATTAAGTGGGAAGTTATGAAAAGTAATTTTAAGCGTATTAGACTGTATACTCACTGCTTTATTAGTTTTGGGATGACTTTAAGTTCTGTAGATTTATTATTATTTATGTGAGCACTAACTGTAAATAAAATTTATAATATCTCATTGATACGACATTGTTTGTTTTACTATTTAATCATATATTTACTTATACTGAGCATTTATTTAATTAAACTATTTTCCAACACCAACCCCGCCACTGCTTTTGACCCGCCACTGGAGGCGGCCATATTCTGTCTTATGTCATAATTGACATTTCATATGGCCAGACTGTTCTATATAAAGGGACTGTACACGGTATGAAATCTCCCCCCTTCCATGTAAAACTGTCATGGCTACCGTAAAACCGCGCTCCCTGTCCGCCCAGATGGCGCTACTACTACGATTTTTCAAATTGTTGCCTGTTTTATCAACTGCGTGCCAATTGTCAACTGTGTTTTGTTGTTGCGGGCGTCGTCACTTGCTACCAATTACATTATTTATGCTTGCTACCAGCAACCCCGTGGGGTTACATTATCTATTCTTGCTACGCGCGCCTTTTTAACTTCGCAAGTGTGTTTGTGTACAACTGCTGTGCTTTGCGACGAGGTTATATATTAAATTATTGCAATTACAATGGGAAAAGCTGGTTGTGTGGTGCTTGGTTGCGAACCACACAAATGTGTTTCTTCAGCTGTAATCTGATGGCTAAGACTGGTAAGTGTTTATGTTCCTGTACTAATGTTTTTATTCTACAAGGCATAAATGTTATGTATAATATTCTGATACTGTTGTAAGACCTTACTTAATCTTTTTAGAATACGCTGCCCAAGATGGGGCAATTCTTTGGAAGAATAAGGCAGAGATTTGTAAACCGTACTTGCAGTGCTTTTGGGCCGTTCTACAAATCGTTGCTTGTGAATAATCTGATGTCAAAGCCAAAGCACTCCGTTGGTTGCAATTGTGAGGAAGATAATCCCAATATTTTTATGACTGCACTATTTTGTAACCCAGGTACGAATTAAAATAAAAACAGTGCTGCAGTTCTAATATTAAATTTTGCTTAGGGGCGTCCTGAAGCAGAAGAAGAATGGAAAGTTGAAGCAGTATTCGTACCAGCTCAGTTTGACCAACTGAAACTACGAGGAAATCCAAAACCACTTGGGCCCAGGGCAGACAAATGTTGCAAGAGACTGAATAACATGGAATCGCCAAGGGGAGTTATTTATTTTATGTTACCATTGACTGAGTCCGATAAGTATTCTAATACTATAGTCCATTTACTTGACATCTGCACTGTCAGTGTCAAAATTTAAAAAAAATTCTTGACTACCTCAAAAATTATGTGTTGTTTATTAGACTGTACAGTAATTTAATTGTTAAAATCACGTCCTATCTAGCATTTTTATGTACTTATTATTAATTACTAATTTTGTTCAATAGAGAGGACGAGAACGACCAAAAGCAAGATGACAAGACGAAATTCTAAACCACTTGGGCCCAGGACGACGACCTCAATGTGATCTTTTCTCTAATAACCTTTCGGCGGGCGCGCTGTTGTAAAAAGTACAACAGTCAAGGTTTTTCGCAAATTGCATGCATAATACGCAAGTGACGGGCAATAAACTTTAGGTATTCCTTTATTGTTTTGTCTACCAGCAGGACATCCGGTTAGTACAGCCTCTGCAACTAATTTCGGCGTATTTCTTATCAATATAGGCTGACGGATGAACAAGTTGCATATTTTACAATGCGCCCGCTCGTGTTATTCAATGTGAATAGATTGTTATTTGAATTAGTGCAAACGACTTGCGTTAATAATATAAAGCAACTATTTTTAGTAAATAACTTCAGAATATTTTGTCATACACAATAAAATTGCATAAATTTGGAAAATAGCTAATAGCCCCAGAATACTGTAGCGAAAAATGGATATTACAGTCGTAATTAATAATGTAAACTTACCCCTAATTTTCATAATTAGCAATATGCCTTACAATGTTAGGCTTTTTCCTATTCTAATTAATACTGTATTACGTGTGACTTTTTTCAGTGTAGTAACTGTATAAATATTATACTTTCTCACAACTCTTGTATTAGTTAGTTGAAATTGTTTTCACAGTGCATGTGTTTCATTAATATCTTTTTATTCATAAATATTAGAACAAAGTTCCTTAGTTATCTTGTAGAAATTTACATTCTAATTATTACAAACTGTATATGTTGTAAAAAATACAAGCGCCCACTCGTGTTATAAAAGTAAGCGCACCTGCTGGAAGGTTAAGCTAATTCTGTTTGTATGATAGCTGATAAATGTAGACTAATTGTTTTTTACATAAATTATTCGTGTAAATATTTGTACTACGAAATATTATTAAATAATTTTGCATTTTGCAATTACTATATTATATAAAAGCATTTTTTGCACTGCTAGTCTCAGAACGCACCGTTATTGGCCTATCTTTAGGTCGTGAAGTTGATTTTCTCCACCACGGGAGAGAAAGTAAAATAAACCATTTTCACGGTGGTAAGTGTGGTAACTAATAAATTGCTAAGTTATCAAATATGACTTAATTTTGACGTTTTAAAGAGCTGTATTCTTAGGTTAAAATATTTTCGAAATTTGTTGGGAATTTAGGTATTAAGCCGTTTGGTAGTGCAAAAAATAGTATATACACCACGGTAGCGAATCGTCGTATAACCCTCGCAGTTTAGATACTTTGCACTGCACGCTCAGTATCTAATATGCGCTCAGGTTATAATACTGCGCTTCGCTACCTTGATGTATAATATACTATTATTCTTTATAAGTATTTAAATTTCCCGGTAAAAATGGTATTTTAAATTTCCCACTAAAAGTGGTGGTTCAAATTTCCCGCCAAAAGTTCTCCCTCATCACCAGGCGGCGCTGATGGCTCTGTTTCTGTCTCTTATTAGAGAGATTTCATTCTATCCCCGTGGGGTTATATTATCTATGGCAAAAGGCAACGAGTGATGTAATATGGCGACGTTGTGGGTATGTGTGGTTCGATGTTTAATACAGTTAGCTATCAATATTAGGCATTTACGAAAATTACACAGTGAGATATCTACCATTTAGCAATCGTTAGTAAGATGATGTATGAATACAGGAATTTGAGTAAATAATTTCAGAACGTAAGTACCTGCTGTATATCTGTAATATAATTTGACATGTACTAAACTAGGCGGTTATCCTCGAATTTCATGCGTCACACACTTCTTAATAGGGTGGGTGCACTACATACATATGGTTGACTTAGTACAATTCTCAAATCCTCTAGCTTTAAATACCGGATGACCAATACGGTCACCCGGTACTAACTGTTTGCATTTTTGAACTGCTTCAGTATGTCTAGTATGTATCTGGTGCATCGAAACACTGAAATGGGCAAAATTCTGCTATTGCATGAAATCGGCTGAAATTTAATTCATGAATTTGGTAGCAGCAATTTTGGCTTATTACGTGTAATAAGCAATAGATTGAGTTACAAAAGTAAGCAGGATCAAAGATAATATTAATAAATAATAACTAATAACACTAATATTGCCTATTTTGCAAAACGAGTAATAACCTTTCGATATGGTAACCCTGCTGTTTACGGCTCCCATTTGGAACTACCGCTCCTAGAGGTAATATAGAAGGGATGCTGCAACGCAGTGGGTCGATTCTACCGGGTGGCCATAAATATCTGATATAACATTATCCTTGGAATCAACACCACTTTATTAAAGTGATGAATCCAACTCAAGTAAATGCCATTAATGTCATCACAACTAAAATTCCTATCTTTCAAAAATTATTACAGATTGCAATAAGTATTGAAGTTAGAACAGGAGATTTTTATAATCGAGTCGTAGGCTAAACTGCAGAATCTGGGGCACATTCCCCTCCTCTTATTTGCATTTTATTACATTTCATACCAATACTTATTATAATTGAAATATGTATAATGCTAACTAACATTTATAAGTAGCTAATTCCATGGCTACCGGGATCTCAGATGTTTATGGCCAACCGGTACTATTATTTAGAAGTAGTTCATTTCGATAAAGAAATTGGGAAAACTAGAAAAATGCAAATTAAATTAACAAGACAATTACATTTTAATTATTTTACTTTATAGTACAACTAAATTATTACCAATAAAACTGTTTCCATTACAATTGAAATTAGACTATTTTTGCGATTGTAAGCAACTTCTTTAATAATCTTTTTGCAGTAAAATTATTTAATTATTGCAATAATAAGCCCTAGTATAACTAAAATAAAATTTACAAGATATAAATTGAATTGTTAATACAAAAAAATGCTTATATATTTGCCAAAAATAAATTAAAGTGTTTATAAAAATGTTCAAATGTATTTACAAGAAATGAACTAAATTGTTAACAGAAAATGTTTATATATTTACCAAAAATAAATTAAATAGTTTATAAAAATGTACAGACGTATTTACAAGAAATAAACTGAATTGTTAATAAAAAATGTGTATATATTTACCAAAAATAAATTAAATAATAATAATAATAATGTTTATTTCTAGTTAACAACATACATGTAAATGTAATATATAATATTTTTTTACATTTTAAATTGCCTAGAAAAACGATGGTGGTCAGCTGGTTCTTTAAAAATAAAGAACCCCTGTTATTATTCACCACCGTGGATAACAAATTAAAGCTAGTCATAGGTATATAATCAGCCACCCGCCATTAAAAAAGCAAAGAAAACACCCAACGAATTGCACAAAAGATAGTAATTAATAATTGTTTATAAAAAAGTACACTGTCCAAGACACAATTGTAGATTGGTGCGCTATTTATGATTGCCATAAGCCAACAATACGTATTTTAATCTGTTATCATTTATCACTTTTTTAATAACTTTTATTTTTGAAAATATATTTGTACGCTTTTATAAACAACTTAATTTATTTTTGGTAAATATATATTAACTTTTTAATAAAAGTTCAGTTATTTTTTTATAAATACATGTGCACTTTTTTATAAACAATTTCATTTATTTTTTGTAGCTACAGGTTTTGCACTTTTTTATATCCAATAAACTTAACACTGTTTGGAGTTTTATTGACAAATACAGTAGTATGTTTCATTTCTTCCTTATCCATTTGCTGACAAATTAAATTTTATATCAATTGTACTAGGGGTTATTATTGCAACTTTTAAATAATTTTACTGCAAACCAGCAGTGTACTGCCATCAAAAATAAATACAGGAAATTGTAGTAGGCTTAGTTTTATGGAAAAATATTATTAAAGAAATTTCTCAGAATCACAAAAATACTCGAATTTTAATTGTAATGAAAGCAGTTTTATTGCTAATAATTTATTTATTATATAATGTAAGTGAATTAAAATTAAATTTTTTTAGTTTTCGCAATTTCTTTATCGAAATAAGCTGCTTCTAAAGGGTAGTATAATCGACCCACAGCGTTGCAGCATCCTTTCTATATAACTAGCTCTAGAGCAGTAGTTCAAAATGGGAACCGTAAACAGCAGGATTACCTTCGATTTTTCTTATTGCACTAAAAAGCATTAATTTGTAATATGAATATTCCGCTCTTTCAGATCGCAGACTAAACTTAAAGAAACTGGCATCTAACGCAATAGCAACGTGTCTAGTATAATTCTGCAGAGTTACTTCACAGGCTTCAGGTATGTCTATAAATAATGTGTTATTGTCGGATAATATAACAAGTAGTACTTTCACTTTCGCTGATTTTTCTTGTGAATATTAGGTACTTATGAGTTATTTATTTTATTTATTTTACAAATCAACAACGGAGTACAATAGGAAAGAAAATAAGCTATGCTAAATGTTCTGCTACTCTACTTATAAATTTTTGGGCTGCGCAATGGATTCTGGGAATCTGTGTGTGCAGCCCCCAATGTACTGTTCATTTTTTACATTGAGGTATTATGCAGTTCTACATTGTCTGTAAGGAGTATTGATTATTAATACAAAGAGAGTGTGTGGCCAGCTGGTAATGTGCTTGCGCAGCAGTCGACAGGTAGTGGGTTCGAGTTCTACACCCGGACATTTATAATATCGAACGCTCTCTGGCCATCATACAAACACTTTTGGTGGTCGTGACCACTCTGAGGGCATTCTTCCTTAATTTAAGGGGTTAGACTAGCTACTTACCCCAGCCGTGGCCTAAGATGGCTTATAAAACCACACTCATTGTGTGGAAGTAACAGGCTCTCAGCCTATATTAAGAGGAAGAAGAAGAGGTGTTATGCAAATCTACATTGTCTGTAAGGAGTGTTGATTATTAATACAAAGAAAAACAAAATGAGTCTGTAGAAAGAATTCTATTTTCTTGCATTAGGATTGTAACGAAATGACTATAATCATTAAAAAACTATAGATTATTAGGCGTACTTCAAATAATATTTCGGGAGAAAATATAATTATTTATAATATACACCAGAATTAGCGTTTTTGTTGTTTTTTATGGTTAAAATTTACGATATAACCTAAAAATGCACTTACATTTCTGAATTATTTTATTTGATAGATGAAACAAAAACAAGTTGAGTTGTACCAAATCGATAATGGTGAGTCACTACATTGATAGTATGTTACAAGATCTTATTGGCTGATGTTCTAAATTTAAGAGATGTAATTGGCTGACAATTCAATGAATTAAATTCTCACATATAAGCCGTTCACGACCTTTTTGGGACAGAGTTGGCTATGATTTTTTCTTTTCATGTTGGACTAACTGATTCGGTGATGTAGCGGATACAACTTTATTTTTCTGTCAGTGTCTGATCGACATTTTCTTGACACCGCATTGCCAGATTTATTATTTTAATATTCGTAAGAAAATAAATGATTTATCAAGTGTGTAATAATAATTTTAATTTCCGTCAAAGGAAAAGTCAAATTGCTCAAAATAATTTTGTTACAACAAAAAATTTCCATTAAACGATGCTACTTCGAATTTAAAGAGGACAGACCAGATTTAAAAGAACACGAGTTGATGTCGAGACTAGAGAATATATTTGCTGTACGTTAAAATGATGCATTATTGTTCAATACTTGTAATAACGTCATGTTAAACCGATGGTTCAAAGAAGATCAACAGAAATGAAAATAGAATAGTACGCAAGTATAAGAAGAATGAACCGATAACTCAAACTTATTGGGAATGCGCAATCGCGTACAGCTTTAATGGTTTGAGTAATGGGCTAATGGCCAATTTCAGCAGAATAGCTGACCGCAGATGATTCAGTATTTTGTTGTTTTTGAATTAATTTATGCTGTTGTGAATTTGGAGGTTGTGCTTTGAGTAGTGGTTATGAAAAGAATTGGTTGCAAGAATGGATTGCTATATTTGTAAAAACAATAACAGCGTACATAAATACAATAATCCTGGGTAATAATGTATAATAATTTACTATCTACCTATTTATTACCATTTGGTGTTGAAATGTTATGTGGCAGATGTGAAAATCAACATGAAGTAAAATCAGCAAGCCATCCATTTAACAAGATATTTACATTTTTCACGTGTTAATTTCTATAAGACCAATATTGCTCAATTGCTCTACTAAATTGATTTGGCATCAGTTTGTGATGTCTTTATTCTTCGACAACAGCAAGCAAGCATATAAAATAAACTGGCATATTCATATCATGTACACAATTCTTATACAAACTGCAATAAACATTAATATTGAATGCTTTTGTTATGCATTATTTCTCATTTTCGTTTCTGTCGTCCATTCCCAAATCATTTAAATTTTTCATCCTTAATTTAAACAGAGATCCGTCAACAATGTACCTATTCAGAAAATATAACCTGAAACTGAAAACAACGTAACCTAACACCTAAAGTGTCAATTTCCATTAGGGAGTTTAGTTGCCACAGAGGTACTGCCAACAAAATTACTAGATGGTCATAGCTTCACCTGACCCAAAAAGATCGTGAACGGCTTATATAATCTCATAAGAGCATTAATTCTTCCAGAATTTTTTTTGAGTGCTTTCCAACAACGTTGTATTAACGCGAGGGCAAATTAGAACATTGTTGGAATGCACAAAAAACAATTTCCGGATATGAATTAATGCTCGAATGCAGATTCGGTAAGAAAATCGTAACGACACAAACCCTAAAAAGAAGTAATGTCTACCTGCAAAAAATTTCCAAGAAATTTTGTTGTTGCCTTGGTTACTGCTTGTGAACTAATTTTTCTATTGGTCATTAATGAGTGTCGTACGATTTTCACTTGTATTTTCAAATATTGCTTATGAATCGATTAATTAAAATTCTTAAAATAACAAGTTAACTACTTGGATAATAATTAGTCTGTTTTCTCAACCCTTGAATAATTATTGCTGATTTGTATCACTTATTGAGTTGATGCTGCACATATTTACGTACACATATTTCTTTTGAAAATATTCTTCCCTCACTAATTGGAGTATCTAGTTTTCAATAAAAGTAAATATTTACCACATATAAAAATAAGTTCTTTAAATACGTATAATAAAATTAAACATTTGTTTGAAACAATAACGTTTATCTTGTGTTTTGTGTCTGTTAGTGTTCCACAAAATATTGATTTACAAAGAGGTATGATTGACAACATTTTGAATTCCAGTTTCATAATTGAGAATTACGCCTTGCTTGGTGTGAAACTAATTTTAAGAATATTTTTAATTTTTTCAAATCAGGCGGTAGATAAAACACATTTTGTTTTGAGGTAAAGTACCTTTTATGTTCCAGATATGGCAAAATGTTATTAAGAAAAATTGTTCAGAATGTAAAATTAATGTCCCATGCAGAATTTTAGAAATATCAGCTTCCTTTTATGCAACCGTGTA
This sequence comes from Agriotes lineatus, assembly GCA_940337035.1. Lineage (NCBI taxonomy): Eukaryota > Metazoa > Arthropoda > Insecta > Coleoptera > Elateridae > Agriotes > Agriotes lineatus. The sequence goes on along the minus strand of CALNHX010004875.1, from coordinate 28,095 downwards.
GGTATGTTAGAAAGAATAACAAAAGTGTAGTTGGGGAGATTGAGACTAGCTAAATATCACCAAATTTCAGGTTACACAAGTTTGTCGTGTATTATGTCGGACAAATTTTAAGGTGGCATTAAGCAACCCATTATTCAATTATACTAGTCAACTTAATATTTTTTTAAATGTCATTTTATGAATCAAAGATCGTATTTACAGTGTCAACTTGTCCTTTACTTTTTGCACCTTGTAAATGTATGAGATAAGCAGGGCCGGCGGAAGGTATAAGGGACTGCTTGGAGTGCTGGTCTGCTAAGGACACCAAAATCACTCCGACATTGATGTGGTAGAGTTAAAGTAAGAATTCTGTTATCACATTACCTTCTTTTCAAAATAACGTTGTAAAAATAATTTATTCGGTTCCTTTCTCAATACATCATGGCGATACGAATGTTATTGACGTTACCAGTGAGCGTTGCAGCAGGTGAACGTTTGTTCTCTAAACTAAAATTGATCAAGACATACTAGCAAATTCACCTAAGGACGGTCTGGCATCAGTCTAACGTTCGTATCGGTCAAACTGATTAACTGTGTGCATCACTATAACAACCAGTTTCATTAAAATTATGATTGTAAACAACTGTGCTAGTCAAAAGCATGTCTATCTGTCAAAATTCATAACCTAAAAACTATCTTTTACAATAATTTAATATGTCTTCACTCCTTCAGAAATAACGTATTTCAAAAAAATTGTAGCTTAGGCGGGCTGTGACGATTTCATGAAAAGCAAATGGTTTTATAAATTTTAATTCATAGGCTTATTGTGCCTAAAATACAAGTTAATAATTTAATTTAAATATCTAATCTGCATCATTTAAAATACCCCAGTCGCTATCGGAATTATCATTTACTATATTTGTAACAAATGGCACAACATTTTCCATGAACTCTTTTTTGTACCAATTTTCATTAATTTCAAGAGCATGTACTTCTTCCAAGTTTGAGAGGTAATTTGTTCTAACACTTTAATCCACATTTTCTTCTGTAAATGTTTCCATTCTCTCCAATGGGTTTCCTGTAGTAACCTCCATTTTGCTTTTCTCTTCAAAATACTTTTAAGTAGTGCTAGTAACATTGCTTGGCTGTGCGAATTAAGTGGTTGACCTTTTATCTCAACCAACAATGCCAACAAAAAAATGTGATATGGCACGGTGCCCGTAAAAAATTACCGTAAATCTAAAAAATACTGTGATTTCACTTACGTTTTAAAGCACAGTTTTTTTTCCAAAAATAAACTAGGATATTAAGAAAATGGAAACCAAAACACCGTTCAAAACATGTCAATTAATGAACTGACAGAACAGTACTTTAAGTAAGATGCAAACAACTTTAATTGAGTGTGGGCACTTTTAATCCTCTATCTTTGTCAGGAGCACTGGATTTCACTCTAGACATACAAAGAGTGTATATCCTTGTTTAGCATACGCTACTCTCCATAGAACCTCTTTCGTAACTAGAAAATTATTTGATGACGTCAAACCGTACTTATGAGAATTCGATCGACTTGAGATCGCCGATATCCTAAGAACGCCTACATAGGTTAATTGTTTTGGCAATTGAAGGCAATATTTTAAATGAAATTAACATGAATGATCTTACTGATTTTGCTTGGACGAAGTCAAGAAAGGTGCGTCTTTAATTTCTCTTTCTTCTTGTTTTGTTTCCATAATATGCATAAGTTACAGGAATTTTATTTTGTTTTTGATGTTTTTTTGTCTTGTTAAAATATTTCCTAATAGCTGGTAAATATATGACCAAAATATAATATGTAACTTTTACTTTTTATTCCTCTACAAAAGTTGTATGTATTCTTGAATACCTATTTATTTATATGATTTTTTTTAAACAAACATTTCTAAACCAAATGTTTGCGATTAAGATAGAAGTTCAATAAGCTCCTCTGAAAGAGTAGTAAAATATTACATCACTATGGCCCTGGAGAAAAGAACTGTCTTCAACCGACTATAAGTGTCGAAAAAGTAATAAAATATAACTTCATCAAGTAAAAGGAACTAAGGAATCAATGCAAGTTTCGCAAAGAGGTAGGTACAGTCGTGTGCAAATAAATCTGGTACAGTGTTTTTTTCACATGCAGATTCAGTTAAGAATTGAAGAATATCTCCATGGATCTCCTGCTATCAGAAAGAGTTACATTAAACTTTAACAGGTACTGAAACCCGTAACTCTCTCTGATAAGAGGAAATCCATGGAAATATTCTTCAAATTCTTAACTGAATCTGCATGTGAAAAAAACACTGTCCCAGATTTATTTGCACACGACTGTACATTCTCGAAAAAAGCACAAACGTCATTTGCTATTCTGTCAGATGGAAATGTCTAATTGTCAATTGTTGTTAGTATTGCTCTTCTTCGTTAGTTATTTTTGTTATTGTTCACCTATTACCAAATATCAAAACTCTAAAACTCCCCTACTTTCTACCATTTGACTGGACTATAATATCACAGCGTTCTCGCAGCTGAACGATTTGTCAAAGAAGAAAATATCTCTTACATAAAATGTAGGAAATTTGATCCTCTTTCATTTCATATAGGTTCAACATTTACGAAAAATGAATAGCTTTCGGATAATTTTAGAAAAACTAAAAAAAATCAAAAGCAAAAGAGCACGGTAACTCAACGTGTACACTACGCATCGTTTACACGTTGAGTTACCGTGCTCTTTTGCTTTTCCTCCTAATGAAGCCCCTTACAAAAGTGGGCGAAACGTTGAGTTCTTCGACCTCAATAATGACTCGGTCCAATTTCAGAAGTCGTTTGTTACTTAATGACAATGGCCGTGAAAGCCTCCGAAATCATCTCATAACCTCTATGGGGAGGATATTTCTCTTAAAGCCTCTACCTTTTCCAAACTTCGTCATAAGTCATCTAAACTCCTTCACACTTCAGCATTTCTTTCCCGTTGTCGTGACAACTAAATCATGCCTTCTTTTCTTAAAGTCAAACATCACATTTCAACGCACTCTTCTAAAAAAATACTTTGTCGCGCTAGCCTCGCTTTACTTCGTGAACGCATTCATCAGACAAGGTACGATCTCAATACCGTTTCTAAAGAATTGTTAGATCTTCTTTTAGAATTGTCCAATACCCTTAGCTTTCTTGACTGGTCTCTTTTTGATTCGATCACCTACACACAGGCCTAAAAACATTAGAAGTGACAACTGCAACTCATCTTCGTAAGTTTAATTTCTTGATGGCATTGATTAAGGTCTCTACAGATGAAAGCGGTTCTAAGACGGTCATAAATCTTTCTTATGCCCTTTCTCCTACCGAAAATTCTATACTTTCCAAAGGTTTGAATTTTTCGCTAGCCCTCAAAAGTATTCCTACGGAAGAGATTATTAGTTCGGTAGAATCTTCTGTAAGAACGCTTCCTAAAGACGTTGCCGATCTTATCCACTTCGAAACTATCAGGTGTTTACGGTAATCGAAACCTCCTAAAAGTAACATTGCAAAAGACGAAAGGAATGCTCTCAAAACCTTGCGTTCCAATTCCGACATCTCAATTTTGTCCGCTTGTTATGGTATCAAAATGACTTAGCGACATCCACGATTGTTCGAGTATCAACTAACTAGACAAGTCCGGGAAATGGGCACGCTCACCCTGAGAATCGTCAAATACAGGCTAAAGGTTTCGGCTCAAATACGCTCAAGGAGATGGGCGTGGTTCAAAACGGTACACCACAGGGCAAGCGTGTCGAGGTATATATAGGGTGTTACCAAATAAAAGGGCGCCACAAGATCCAAATCAGGGAACCCAAGTTCAACTGGACCTTGTCGGGGGCGAAAAATACTCAAATAACTATTACTGGAAGCCACGGCGCAGCGACAAGCTCGACAACCTACCTGCAGCGCGTGTCCAAGTTCCGGCTTCACCTCATATAGATCGTAACATAGTGCCTCAGTCACCCTGTAAACAAACATGCACAAGACACAGAGAGAAATATAATAAGAAGGTACAGTCAATACGTCTATTGGGCCACTTCACATGGCCAAACAATCATTTATAAGTTACCGACGTAGTCGACACGTACAACACTGCTCGCAGAGAAGCCGTCTACGGTACAATATTTAATTTAAATACAACCCAAACAAACTCGCTAGCAGAGAAGCCGTGTGCGGCGCAGTATTTAGTTTAAATGCAACATTTTAATTTGAAATGCAAAGCAAACAAACTCGCTTGCAGAGAAGCCGTATGCGGCACAGTATTTAGTTTAAATGCAACATAAACAAACTCGCTTGCGGCGAAGTCGGGTACGACATTGTATTTTAATTTGAAATGCAAAGCAATCAAGCTCGCTTGTAGAGAAGCCGTGTGCGGCTCGGTATTTAGTTTAAATTTAATATAAACAAACTCGCTTGCAGAGAAGTCGGGTACGGGACAATATGTAGTTTGAAGTGCAAAGCAAACAATCTCGCTTGCAGCGACACGATTTAGGACAGTTTATTACATAAAATTTATCTGGGTAGGTGGCTCGGCCTGCAGCAATGGAAGGCGCTCACACTAGGGTCGAAATGTCGCTACGCCCTTAACTAAGTGGCATGCTCGAGATGATACAACGTCCTACATGGTCCCCTTTTCGATGGAAAAAAAGGTGAAATGAGTCGGCTGCCCCCCTGGCAAGGACTCGGGAATACCGCGTGGCCGTTGGATAGGTCGCTCAGATAAGAAATCCCGTCACTCACGACGGATCTAAATAGGCTACACTAGCCTCCCATAAACTGATAACCACAACCAACCCGCGAACTGGACTTGTAATGCTGTATACATTGGTGAAACAGGTCGTTCAGTGAAAACTCGCATCTCTGAGCACCAGCTCTGTCTCATTTCATCATCAACCATCGCCGAACACCAACACGATAACGGCCATAAAATTATTTTCATTGAAACTTTCATTATCTGCAATCCCCATTCTTCTTTAGCAGAAAGATTCGCGAAGCTATTGAGATTTAAAAACATCCTAACAATGTCAATCGGGACGAAGGCTTTCCCCTTCCTTCTATGTGGAAAGTGCTCATTTCAAAGCCCCGCCCATCGCCACTAAATCACAACGGCCCTTGGTGAACCGTGACAGCATTTGCCTATATATTCTCGCTTTTCTCATTCCGATTAGAAGAGTTTCGCCTTTGTCGCGGTTTACACGTTGAGTTACCGTGCTCTTTTGCTTTTCCTCCTGATGAAACCCCTTACGAAAGTGGGTGAAATGTTGAGTTCTTCGACCTCAATAATGACACGGTTCAATCCCGGAAGTCGTTTGTTACTTAAAGTTTGAAATTGTTTGCGAAATGGGGTTAGGGTATATATAACTTCAGAAATACACTTGGAAAAAGTGTTAAATATCTAACAGAAAGACCAAAACCAATGATTGCAGATTATTTTAAAATTAAAATTTTGTATTCATTTTAAATTTTTATACAACAAACTAGTGTTACAGATCAGTTTCTTATTTTATCAACTATTTATATATTTCAAAACAACTTTTTAGGAATTTAACAGAATTTTTTTGTAAACCATCAGTGTCTGCAGTTTTGACACAAAACCTAACCTGCTAACCTCGAATTTGACATAGACTTACAGTGCCACCAACATATTATTCTTGATCTACTCTCTTTCAATATGGCCGCCATAGCTGAAATCGGCTACTCGAACATCAAAGGCGCCGGTGCGAGTGTCGCTTCTGAATCCGTTAGGTGTTTATTCTGTTTTTCTATCTTTAGGTGTAAGGCTGTTGGAGTTGTCTTGTATTTGTATTTTTGTTTCCACTGTTTTCTACCTTGCGTTAGATTTTGTATTCCACCCCAAGTCATTCCCTTTTCTCTACTTCTCTGATTTTGTTGATCCATTTTGTTCTCGGTCTTCCTTTTTTATTTTTTCCCGGCACTCGCGTTTCGAACACTCGTTTTGCAAGTCTGTCGTCCGGCATTGTACACACATGTCCAAACCGTCTGAGTTGCCCTTCTATGATTTTTTCGTTGATGGATTCTATTTGCAAGTTTTGTCTGAATGTTTCATTTCTTATTTTATTCTTCTTGGTTTTATTTTCTATTTTTCTCAGAAACCTCATTTCCAGTGCATTAATTCGGGATTTTTTCTTTCTGTTAGTGTCCACGTCTCACTGCTATATGTGACTGTTGGCTTGACCACTTTTTTTACGACTTCGTTTTTTATCTTTTTCGGGATTTCTCTTTTTCCTAGAAAAGTGTTTATTTTCTTTAGTTCTTCCTCTATTACTTTAAGGTTATATTGTAAGTTCTTCTTCGTATCTGTTGTCAAGACTATGTCATCTGCAAACGTCAGTTATGTCAGCTGTGTTTGTCTCATTTCCCAGTATCCCAGTGTTAGTTTTATCTTTTTCTTGGATTTTTTATTGCCTCATCTAATACTCTTGAGAATAGCAGTGGGCTTAATACAAATCTCTGCTTGACTCCTTGTCTAGTTTCGAATTCCTTGGATTCTTCGTTATTTGTTCTTACTATTTTTGTCATTCCTTTGTACATGTCTTTTATAATTTCTAAGATATTTTTATTCGCTCTCCTTATCTGTAGCATTTCCCATATGTCTTCACTTCGTATTCTATCAAACGCTTTTTCCAGATCTGTAAAGCATATGTGTATTTTCCCATTACTATTATTTTTTCACTTGCTTGTCTAATTATGAATATGAGATCTTGCGTACTTCTGTTTTTCCTGAAGCCACATTGCGTGTCATCCAGCGTTGTCTCTACTTTGTTTCTTACTTTTTTTCTATTATATTCTTCCAAATATTTTCCCTGGAATACTGGAGAGTGGTATTCCTCAGTAGTTGTTACAGTTTCTTTTGTCTCCTTTCTTATATATAGGTAAGATAATGTATGTGTCCCAATCCGTCGGTATTTTTGCGTTCTTTAATGCATCATTCATTATTTTCATTAGTTTATTTATTCCTTCTCTTTCCATGTATTTTATCATTTTCGGGGTGATTTTGTCTTTACTGGGTGCTTTGCCTAGTTTTATCATTCTTATTGCATCTTCTATTTCTTCTTCTCTTATAATTTCTATTTCTTGTTCTTCATTTTCTTCCTCTTGATTTTGAACATCCGCGTATGTTAGCTCTTCCAAATATTCTCTCATTCAATCCATTATTTCATCTTCTTTAGTTATTATATTTCCAACCTTATCTTCTATATTTAGCATATTACATTCCTTTTTTTTTTCCTTAGTTGTTTTAATTTTTTAATGTACCATAAAATAGTTTTTGATTCTCTCCATAGTTTTCTGTCATTTTATGTCCAAATTTCTCCCATGATTTCTTTTTAGCCTCGTGGATTGTTATTTAAACTTCTTTTCTTTTATCTTTGTATATCTCTTATTTTCGGCTCTTTTTGAGATTAAATATTTTGTCCACATCTCTTTTTTGGTCTTTACTTTTTTCCGCATTTCATTTGTCCACCATTCAGTTTTTCTCATGTTGTTTGTTATTTTCGTTTTGCCACAGCTCTCTTCTGCTGCTGTCAATATGCTGTTTTTGAGGTGTTCCCATTGTTATTCTATGCTTGAATTCCTTCCTTTATCTTTTAGTTTTTCATCTAGTAGCTTTTGGTACTTTTCCTAAGCATTTTATTTTTACATTTACTTTTCCTCTTCTTTTGTCTATTTCTCCTTTCTTTAATCTTTTCAGTTTCATTATCACTAGGTAGTGATCACTTCCTATCTGTGCTTCTCTTTTGACTTTTATATTCTATACTTGCCATTTGTTTTTGCTCACCAGAAAGTAGTCGATGATTGATTTCTCATTCCTGCTCTCAGATACTCTTGTGTTTTTATGCATGTTCTTATGTTTGAATTTTGTGTTTGTTATGATTAAATTATTTTCAATACATATTTACTTCTATTATTCTTTCGCAGTTATTATGTAATGCCTTTTCTCTCTTTTTGCTCATATAGTCTTCTTTTCCTCAACTTTTATTTCCAACTCTCCCATCATTATTAGATTTTCTTCCCCACTCTCTATTTGCTTTTGTAACTCGCCGAAGAATTTATCCCTTTCTTCTTTTCTTGTGTCCTCATTTTCCCCATATGCTAAAATTAGTGTCCATATTTCTTCATCTACCAGTTTTATTTTTACAGTTAATAGTCTTTCGTTTACATATTCTTCTTGTATCATGTCATTTAATCTACTTGGAGCGATTATTAATCCGATTCCTTCCTCTGCTCTCTCTTTCTCATCTACTCTGGACCAATATATCCAGTATTCTTTATGTATTTTGTTTAACCCTTTACCTTTCTTTTTGTTTCCGTAATTCCGAGTATTTCTATGTTTTGTTGTATCATTTCTTCTACAAGTTCTTCTTTCCCCATACTACTTCTTACATTATATATATAACACATCACTTCAGGCCTTGAGGCCTATGGTTTCTATTTCTTTCTTCCATGCTCTTCTGTTTTTTGTCTTCTCTTTCCAGTTTGTGAGTCCAAAACTTTTGACATCTTCTTGTACTTCACTCCACCAGGATTTCTTGGGTCTACCTTTTCTATTACTTCCTTCCGCCTCTTTGGTTAGTGCTTTTTTTGTCCAATCGTCATCTTTCATTCTTTCTATATGGCCTAGCCATCTCAGTCTATTTTGCCTCACTATCGTTGTTATAGTGGGTTCTTTGTAGATTTCACTTAGTTCCATGTTTGTTCTTCTCCATGTGTTCCCTTCTTTTATTCCTCCCAGTATTTTACGTAATACTTTCCTTTCTCAGATTTCCAAACTTTTTTTCATTTTATTTTGTAAGTACCCATGTTTCACTCCCGAAGGTTACCACAGGTCTGATCGCCGTTCTGTACACTCTTAAGTTCAGCGTTCTGTGTATATTTTTGTTCTTCAGTAAATTGCTAAGCGCTCTAGCGCATCTTGAGCTCATGGTTATTCTCCTCTTGATATCGCTTCCTTGGTTTCCTTCGCTTGTTATCTCTGACCCGAGGTACACTACTCGTACACTGTTTACGATGTTGAACTTGTATATTTTATCTATACTGTTTGATTTAAAGGTAACATTTTGGTTTTCTTCCTGTTTTCTGTTCCCTAACACCATGCATTTAGATTTTTCTTCATTTATTATTAAGCCTGCTTACCTTGCTGTTTCTTCTAGTGTCTTGATTATTTCTTTGAGCTCTTCTTTAGTTCTTGCAAATACCACCAGATTGTCTGCATATGCTAACACTTGGTATGGCCCGTTTATTATATTACTTTCTAAGTGTATGTTACTTTTTCTAACACAATGTTACAGATGGTTGTAGAGAGGGGATCTCCTTGCTTTAGTCCCGAATTACTCCTGAACTCCCTGGATTGTTCTCCTCTGAAAGTTATCATATTGGTTGTTTTCTTTAATGTCATTCGGACCATTTGTATTAATTCCTCTGAGATCTTCAGATCTTTTAGTGCCTTGAGTATAGCTGTTCTTTTTATTTTGTCATATGCTTGGCGGAAGTCAATGAAAAGAGTATGTATTGGAATATTCTTTTTACTGCATTTTTCTTGGCTTTGTTTTAGTATAAAGGTTTGGTCTATCACCGATTTTCCATTTCTGAAGCCTGCCTGGTATGTGCCGATTTTATGTTCTGCCTCTTGTTTCAGTCTTTGGTTTATCAGTTGTGAGAGAGTTTTGTAGACCATAATGAGCAGTGCTATTGGTCTGTAGTTGTCTGCTAAGTTCCTATTGCCTTTTTTGTAGATGGGGTAAATGAGCACCTTGCATCTGCACATTTGATCAGTTCCATCTCTATCTTGTCTGTACCTGGACTTTTGCCATTTTTTTATTCCTAATTATTTCCATTAATTCCTCGAACGTTGGTTCTTGTACTTGGTTTTCCTGTTGTTGCTGTGTTTGGTTTTGGTCTTCGTCATTGGCTACCTTTTCCATTAGTATTTTTTCGAAATGTCTGGCCCATATTTCTGTCATCACTTTTTTTATCTGTAAGGCCTATCGTCTGTTTTTGAAAACCATTTTTTTCTGCTTTTTTTATTTCTGTACATAGCTTTTGTATTTTCGTTCTTGAATGCCTGCTATATTTCTTCTATTTTTTTTCTCTTTTGCCTTCCTCTTTTTTTCTCTGCAAATATCCTGCGCTTTCTTTCTTGCTGCTCTATACTTCTCATTTGATTACAGGGATCCTCTTTTCATCTGTTCTAATCGTATCTTTTTCCTTTCCTCTATCGCTTCCTTTTTATCAAACCAATCTTTCTGTCGTGTTTCTTTTCTCATTTCTATCTTCCTTGCACTTTTTGTTATTATGTCTTTTAATTGCTTCCATTCTTCTTCTGTTCCATTTGCTTGCTTTTGCTGGAGAACCATGTTCCTAGTATTAGTTTGATATTACTATCTTGTTTTGTCTTCTTTTAGTGCTTATGTATTCCATCTGTTTTCTTTTAATTTCGTTTTTTGTGTTTTTTACAGTTTGTTTTATTTTTGCTAATATTAGCAGGTGGTCTAACTTATATCAGCACCTCTGTATGTTCTTATTTTTCCTATTTTTGTTGCATGTATTGTTTGTATTATCGGGTGGTCTATCTGGTTTTGAGTCTTTTTGTCAGGGCTAATCCATGTCGCTGTGTGTATATCTTTTCTCTTTAGCATAGTGCTTTTAATTATTATTCTCTTGGATGTTGCGAAGTCTATCAATTTCTGGCCGTTGTCATTCGTTTCTTTATGTAAACTTTCCCTTCCTGCTATTTCTCTATTCCTATCTTCTCTGTCTATTTTTGCATTCATAGCTCCTATTACGACTTTTATGTCGTATCTGGGAATCTTATCTAGTGTTTCCTCTAATTGTTCATAAAATTCGTTTTTGTCTGTTTGTTCTGAAACATCCGTTGGTGCGTACACGTTTATTATAGTTATCTTTCTATATTTGGTTTTTAATCTTAGTAGACTTTTCCTTTCGTTTATTACCTTCTGGTTTATTACTTCCTTTTTCAGTTTTCTTTGGATCAGAAAGCATGTTCCCAATCTATTTACATCTCCTCCTCTGTTGCACTATACAGGGTGTTTCATTAATAATTGGAAATATTTTAACTGTAGAATCCTAGGCTCAAAATATTAATATTTAACCCAAATAACTTAGATAAAATGTGGCTCGTTACCTACTGAGATATAGGGTGTTCCATTTAAAAATTTTAAAATGATTTTTCCCCATTACTTTAAAACTATTTGACGTATCCGTATCATATTTGGCAGGAAGTTTAGACACTGTAAACCATGCTAAATTGTGTTAAATAAACGTTTCTGACTACTACCAGAGGCGTACCACAGGGGCAAGTGAGTGGTTGACCCTTCCCAAATTCTACGCCACTGGCGGAATTGCCATTTTAGCACAATTTTTCGACTCTCCAATACTTTCTATGTAAATAACATACTCTTTCTTCGTCACGATAACGTCATTATTTTTCGAGATATTTAAATTTAAACAAAGCGGAACAGTTATTTTGATTTTAATGTGTATTAATTATGTTGGTGTTTTATGTCATAAGATTGCATTTATTACTCAAATGAAACTTTAATCCGTATTAACAAAAAAATATAATGTTATTTATTGAAATCTATTGAAACGAATACATGGATACATTTTTCTTATGTTGAATGCATCTATGTATTGGTTTCAAGAAATTTCAATAAATAACATTATGTTTTTTTGTTAATACGGATTAAAGTTTCATTTGCGTAATAAATGCAATCTTATGACAAAAAACACCGACATAATTAATACACATTAAAATCAAAATAACTGTTCAGCTTTATGTTTAACTTTAAATATCTCGAAAAATAATGACGTTATCGTGACGAAGGAAGAGTATGTTATTTACATAGAAAGTATTGGAGAATCGAAAAATTGTGTTAAAATGGCAATTCCGCCAGTGGCGTAGAATTTGGGAAGGGTCAACCACCCACTTGCCCCTGTGGTACGCCTCTGGTAGTAGCCAGAAACGTTTATTTAACATAATTTAGCATGGTTTACAGTGTCTAAACTTCCTGCCAAATATGATACGGATACGTCAAATAGTTTTAAAGTAATGGGGAAAAATCATTTTTAAATTTTTAAATAAAACACCCTATATCTCAGTAACAAGCCACATTTTATCTAAGTGATTTGGGTTAAATATTAATATTTTAAGCCCAGAATTCTACAGTTAAAATATTTCCAATTATTAATGAAACACCCTGTATATAGTCTCCGTGGATGGACTGGATTATTCCCTTTATATTCGTTTCTTGAGTTGCCAGTATGTCTATGTCATATTTTGTGAGTTCTTCTATCAGTTGTTTAAATTTGCCGTCTTTGTTCAAACCTTGCACATTCTATGTACCTATTCTGATTTCTTTTTCTTTCTGCTTGTTGTTTTTCTTACTTATCTTAGTTGTACCTTTTCGTTTTGTTATGGATCTAATCCCCAGTTCTTCTAGCCTTTTTAGCCATCGTACGGGTTCTTCATCTTCTCTTATTGACTTTGTTAGTTGTTTTAGTTCTTCTGGAGTGTATTTGGTTATCTTTTCTTTTGGATCACTTTTAGGATATGTTGACAGTCTTTCTCTTAGATATACTAATTCCCTGTACAATTCGTCTCTCTCACTATTTCGCTCTTCTTCTGTTTATTTCTCTTAATTCTTCTAGTTCTTTTACTACGTTTATTGTTTCTTTGGTAAATGTTTCTTCTTCTCTGTGAAGTCCTTCGCATTCCACCCGTAGCGATTGTATGGATTGCAGATTTTCCTCCATCCTACTGGTACTTCGTTGTTTTGCGTGCATGGGCTCCTTTAGCTGTGGTTGCTCGTCTTTCTGATGCACCAAACGCGATTTGCTTGTCCGTAATGCGCTTCTTGTTTTGTAATACGGTGCGGTCTGCAAAATTCGTTCTTACTGGGGTGACCTTCCGCCGTTTCGTTTTATCCGCCCGTGCACTTTCCACCTATTAATTCACTTTCTGTTGTTTGTTTTCACTTTAATTTAGATCCGTGAGTCAGGGCTGTGCTTGACAGCTTGCTGACGTTACATTATATCCACTTCTTACATTTCACGTTCCTATTTTGATCAAATTTTTTCCACGCCTATTTTCTTTGTTTTTTATTTTCTTTTCTATGTTTCTGTGTATAATCTTACGTGTATAGATCTCTTGTTTTGCTTTGTCTTCAACTCTATTGCATTGCCTTTTTCCTTTGCGTTTTGACATTTTTCCTTCTTCCCTCGTATTTCCAATATTTCCATAATTGTTTTGTCTCATAATTGTTTGATTTTCATCAGTTTGTTTTTCTAGTTGTTCAATAGTGTAACTTTTGTCATTTATTATAAGCTTGTTATGGCTTCGAATTGCTTCTTATTCTTTTGATCTAGTTTCTTTCATGTATGGAGTCAGTTGTTTCCTTTGTTCTTGTACTTGCTTACTATAATCATCTGATATCCATACATCACTACCTTTAAGCTTTTTTGCTGCTTTTAACACTTTCATTTTCTTGCTCCCTGATACGAATTCTATTAATATTGGTCTTGGTGTAGCTCTATTCTGCAGTTTTTTCTCTATTCTTCTTACTTCTCTTGTTTCATTTTCCATATTTATTTCGATCCCTATTTCGTTGAGCGTTTTCCACATGTTGTCTTTATTACTTAAATCTGATTCGGTTTCCATTTCTTTAATTATTTGTGCTATGATTTTGTTTTTACGTATTTCTTTTTCCATTATCTTTATTCGATTCTCAAGCTGTGTGTTTTGCTTTTTCAAGGTTTAATTTTCTTTTTTTAGGTTCGCATTTTATAACTTTATTTCCTGCATATAATGAATCAATCTTTTTACAATTTTTTGAGTTTATTTTGAGTATCCTGTAGTAATTCTTCCATATTCTTGTATTTTCGCTTCCTTCTTTAATAACACCGTCCAGTTCACTGTTTACGTGTATGTGTTTTAGATATCACGAGTTATCTCGTATCTCTTTATCGTCTCTCTGTTTAATTTACAATATTTCCATATTTCCCTCCTTATATCTACTCCTACACTTATAGTAGGAGAGCTGGTGACATTTTTCAGTGATCATTTAGTTAAGGCCTATTTTTTGAGAGAATGTTGCTGGAGGCATGTATAAGTGTCATCTGTAAGGATTCTCCTAGATAGCGGTATCGGAGGGAGGCAGAACACCCCCAATTTTCACTGTCAGTATATGTCAAATTCGAGGTGAGCCGGTTAGGTTTTGTGTCAGTTTGTGTCAAAACTGACTGAAAATCTAACCTGCTAACCTCGAATTTGACATAACTTACACTAAAAAAGTCCATAAGGGGCGGCTGTGGAAATTGAAACGTATGAATAATAGGTTGGTGGCATTGTAAGTCTATGTCAAATTCAAGATTAGCAGGTTAGGTTTTCCGTCAGTTTTGACACAAACTGACACAAAACCTAACCGGCTCACCTCGAATTTGACATATACTGACAGTGAAAATTGGGGGTGTTCTGCCTCCTTCCGATACCGCTATCTAGGAGAATCCTTACAGATGACACTTATACATGCCTCCAGCACCATTCTCTGAAAAAATAGGCCTTAACTAAATGATCATCAAAAAATGTCACCAGCTCTTAGACTATTACTCTTAGTCCATTAATTACGCACTAATTTCACTTAATATTTTAGAATACTTGCACTTAGTCAACCTTTGATCACTAATATTTAATTCAATTTGTTTAAACTCAACGTGTTTTGCGGGATAATACTCGATTTACGAAGTTATTTATTGCCGCTCGCACGTTCGTGTCAGTTCACTTTGCTTTGCAAAACTGAACGCGATATGAAAAAATAAGTGTTAAAATTTACAATAAAAATGAAAAAAGTATGTACACTGCGCAACGCCTCAATATTGGTACGTCTTTGTAGCTTAATATCTCTTTTTGTTGCAGGTGTGAAGATTATTCCATTTCATTGATGAAGTATCATTAAAAGGTGCGTTGACGTTTAAACAAACATAATGAACATTAAACAAGAAACTATGGATAATAAATCTTGTAGTTCTGCAGGAACTGCATCTTGTTTATCGCAGAACGTGGATAAGAGTGGAAATTTTGATAAAAAGCTATACATCAAACAAAAAAACATCGAAAATATTAATTTAGTTAAACATGTGATGACTCATACGGGACAGAAGCCTTATATTTGCTCGGTTTGTGGATACAAAACAGCAAAGAAAAGTCATTTAGTTGCACATATGAGGACTCATACAGGAGAGAAGCCTTATTTTTGTTCGGTTTGTGATTACAAAACAGCACTTAAAGGTAATTTAGTTCTACATATGAGGACTCATACAGGAGAGAAGCCTTATTTTTGTTCGGTTTGTGATTACAAAACAGCAGTTAAAGGTAGTTTAGTTTCACATATGAGGACTCATACAGGAGAGAAGCCTTATTTTTGTTCTGTTTGTGATTACAAAACAACAGTTAAAAGTAGTTTAGTTTTACATATGAAGATTCATACAGGAGAGAAGCCTTATTTTTGTTCGGTTTGTGATTACAAAACAGCAGATAAAGGTAGTTTAGTTAGACATATGAGGACTCATACAGGAGAGAAGCCGTATATTTGCTCAGTTTGTGGATACAAAGCAACTGTAAAAAGTCAGTTAGTTAGACATATGAGGACTCATACAGGGGAGAAGCCCTTTATATGCTCTATTTGTGAACACAGAACACCAGATAAAAGTTATTTAGTTGAACATATGAGAACTCATACAGGAGAGAAGCCTTTTGTATGCTCTATTTGTGAACACAGAACAGCAAAGAAAAGTCAGTTAGTTGTTCATATGAGAACTCATACAGGAGAGAAGCCTTTTATATGCTCTATTTGTGAACACAGAACAGCAGATAAAAGTAATTTAGTTAAACATATGAAGACTCATGCAGGAGAGAAGCCTTATTTTTGTTCGGTTTGTGATTACAAAACAGCACTTAAAGGTAATTTAGTTCTACATATGAGGACTCATACAGGAGAGAAGCCTTATTTTTGTTCAGTTTGTGATTACAAAACAGCAGTTAAAGGTAGTTTAGTTTTACATATGAAGACTCATACAGGAGAGGAGCCTTATTTTTGTTCGGTTTGTGATTACAAAACAACAGTTAAAGGTAGTTTAGTTTTACATATGAAGATTCATACAGGAGAGAAGCCTTATTTTTGTTCAGTTTGTGATTACAAAACAGCAGTTAAAGGTAGTTTAATTAGACATATGAGGACTCATACAGGAGAGAAGCCTTATATTTGCTCAGTTTGTGGATACAAAGCAACTGTAAAAAGTCAGTTAGTTAGACATATGAGGACTCATACAGGAGAGAAGCCTTATATTTGCTCAGTTTGTGGATACAAAGCAACTGTAAAAAGTCAGTTAGTTAGACATATGAAGATTCATACAGGAGAGAAGCCTTATTTTTGTTCGGTTTGTGATTACAAAACAGCACTTAAAGGTAGTTTAGTTAGACATATGAGGACTCATACAGGAGAGAAGCCTTATATTTGCTCAGTTTGTGGATACAAAGCAACTGTAAAAAGTCAGTTAGTTAGACATATGAGGACTCATACAGGGGAGAAGCCCTTTATATGCTCTATTTGTGAACACAGAACACCAGATAAAAGTTATTTAGTTGAACATATGAGAACTCATACAGGAGAGAAGCCTTTTATATGCTCTATTTGTGAACACAGATCAGCAAAGAAAAGTAGTTTAGTTTTACATATGAGAACTCATACAGGAGAGAAGCCTTTTATATGCTCTATTTGTGAACACAGAACAGCAAAGAAAAGTCGTTTGGTTTTACATATGAGGACTCATACAGGAGAGAAGCCTTAGTTTTGTTCGGTTTGTGATTACAAAACAGCAGTTAAAGGTAGTTTAGTTTTACATATGAGGACTCATACAGGAGAGAAGCCCTTTATATGCTCTATTTGTGAACACAGAACACCAGATAAAAGTTATTTAGTTGAACATATGAGAACTCATACAGGAGAGAAGCCTCTTATATGATGTGTTTGTGAACACGGAACAGCAAAGAAAAGTCAGTTAGTTGCTCATATGAGAACTCATACAGGAGAGCAGCCTTTTATATGCTTTATTTGTGAACACAGAACAGCAAATAAAAGTAATTTAGTTTTACATATGAGGACTCATACAGGAGAGAAGTCCTTTATATGCTCTATTTGGGAACACAGAACAGCAGTTAAAAGTCATTTAGTTAAACATATGAAGACTCATGCAGGAGAGAAGCCTTATTTTTGTTCGTTTTGTGATTACAAAACAGCAGTTAAAGGTAGTTCAGTTTTACATATGAGGACTCATACAGAAGAGAAGCCTTATAATTGCCCTGTTTGAGTACAAAGCAACATCAAGATATGAAGAAAATTGCTAAAAGAATCCAGTTCGGTAATAGGAGTTACAAAAACATTAACAAACAAAGCTATAAATTGGTCCTCAAAGATCAAAATATCTCTATGATAAGACCAATAATATTCTACGGTTGCGAAACGTGGTCTCTGATGGAATATGAACAAGGAAAGCTGAGATGTGCTGAAATTAAAATTCTAAGAAAAATATGCGGGCCGGTTTACGTTCAAGGAGCACCAAGAAGAATGACCAACGCAGAATTAAACAAAATAGTGCAAGGCAAACATATTGGGCGCTTTATCAAAGTGCAAAGACCGCAGAAAACCAATCTATGGTAGACGAAGGGGCCAAGACCAAGATCAAGATGTCTTGAACAAGTGCTACGTAGAGGGCAGAGCTGCTCCAAGTACTAAGTACAAGTAAACAATGATAAGTACTTAAATACCTATTCAAGTTCAGAGTACCGAATCCAGAAGAATGCAGTAGCTAGTGATAATAAAAGAACAATAGAACACTGTTGTCGGATCCTATATTTAGTCTATAGGTATTGTTTAGGCCAGGTGATGTATAATATGTATTGTCTATCCTGTAAATATTTTTGTCCAATATATGAAAGTATCAAATGGTTCTTTAAGAAAGGAGGCTATAGGTAATTACAAAATGGAGATAATTAAAATGAAGGAACTTTTCTATATTGTATCAAAAAACACATTTTCACCCTGTATATTGAAAATTGTGTACAGTAGAAAACCTAAAATAAAAAATAAAGTAATTAAATGTGTTTATAATTATACAAAACATACCCAAAATTCAGGTCGATGTTATACTTTTTACTTTCTTTTACGATAAAGGAAGTATTGGATTCACCCCAAAAATTCGAAATTGAGTTTTCAACAGATCTTCACGTTTTAGAGTCCCCTGATCCAAAAATAGCTATTTTTGTTAGAAGTTCCTAAAAGAAAGTTTTCGGATGAATCGTTGCTGTTTTCAGACGAAGCGAAACCGAGTCTGGAATAGCAGTGGTATATTTACGGCCTAGTCCCTAAAAGTTGTCAGAGTAACCTTTTGCGGATTATTTTTAACTTTTAGGGACTAGGCCGTAAATGTACCATTTTACGGACTCAAATGAGTTCCTAAAATAGCTATTTTTGGGAGCATATTATACAAAAAAACATACTTTTGTTCATTGGTCTGTCTGTCAGTCTGTGTGTCTGTGAACAGAATATCTCAAAAACAAAAAGAGGTATGGCGTTGAAACTTCATATATAAGTTTTGTGTACTATCTAGATGCAACAGCAAGCTTTTCAAGAAAATCGCATAACTGGAAGCATGGTGTTTACTCTTGTAATTTTTCAGTTTTTTTTGGTTTTTTCAAAAACATCTAACGTATTTTTTCAAACACTACATTTTTATTACAATTTTAATGTGTTATGATGTGAGATAGGCGATTTTCTAGTTGAATACCTCTGAAATGGAATTCTTTCTTTTTTTTCTTTTTTTTTATTAACTCTTATTTTAAATAGAACACCCTCTATATTATTACATTTTTGAATTCAGCTTAAAATTTTAAATAAAATTTGTCTGTTTTGTACGGTTTCTGTAGAATTTGTAATTTTTGACTTAAAAGTTTAAAATAAATTTTTTGACTAATTATAAGCATTACTGTAAAAGGAAGTTTGTGCGGGTATCACATCAGATTTTTATAAATGCAAATGCGAAGTAGCTGGGGTGATTAGAATATGACTCAGAACTTCGTATAATGATACCATCATTTACTTAACAATAGAAGTAACGAAATAATCTCAACACTGCAAGAGTTACAAGACTACAAGTAGACTTTTTCCAGCGAATGACGACAGCCAGTTGTTGATCACGTGTCAACCACATGACTGAACTTACATAACTATGTATTTATTGCGTAGTGCAAAAAAAGATGTAAACAAAAGTAAAACTATTTTTATTTCAAACAAAATTCAAGAAGTTTAAATTAGCTCCTGTTCAAAGAGCCTGTCTTTGTTCTAAATAATATCCTAAGCTGTCATAGAAACTTCTCCGCACATTAGTGCTAGTACTGTGATGTACCTCTTTAATTTTTAAACGCAGATATTTAAATCGTTAGTTGTACTATCCGGAAAATAATAAATTTTCCATTTTATGTAGCCCTATAAGAAGAAATCATTGGGAGAGAGATCTCGAGATTTAACTGGTTACAAAATGGTTCCGCGTTCATTCAACAGTCTAGTTGTATTGTTCAGATATTCTTGAACTAAAGTTCATTAAATCTCACACCGCTATATGTCGAATTACTGAAATTATTTGCTGCTGTAGTAATAGTTCATGTATTTAGGGCTGGTTATTAGGGTTTCGTATAAAGCAAAATAAGGTTCTACTGTGAGTGAAAAATCCGGGTAGTGGTTTTAAAGTAAAGTGGCTCAAAAAGTGCGTGAGGAGGCGGTGGCTTTCAGTAATTAAAGTGTGGTCGGCGACAACGTACGGGCGAAAATCACAACCAAGTTCAATAACAAAGTGAAGGTCGGGTTAAATACACTGGTGCGGCACAGCTGTGAATTGAAAGTATCATTACAACCAGACGGCGCGGCGATAAGAAACGATAGCGCGGTAGTAAATAAACAATAAAAGCAGTGTTTAAACTTTTTAAATGAGTGAAGCGTCCAGTAGAATTACGAGAAGTAGCAACACTCAGGCGCAATTCCCGGAAAAAAGAAAAAGAGTACCGGAATCGCCTTTCAAAAGAGTAGAAAAATAGGCTGGTCGCCAGAAACAGAAGAACAGAAAATAAGCGAAGAGACGAAGGAAGACGCAGAGATAAAGTCAGAAGAAATGGATGAATTAAAAGCACTGATAAAGGAGCTAAAAGCGGATATAAAACAAGACATGAAGAAAAATCAAGAAGAATTGAAGATTGAGCTTAAGTCCAGCCTGGAAGAAATTAAAAAAATAAAATTGGAAAATGAGAAGCTACGAAATGAGAACCAAAAATTAATTCAAGAAAATATAGAAATTAAAAATGAGATAGGAGAGATTAAGAAAAACATAGAATGGCTAGAGAAAGAAAAAAGTAAGAATAACGTGGTGGTAACTGGGATAAACATAAAAGGAAATGAACCAAGTGTACTAAAAGAAGAGATGCAGACCTTTATGAAAAACCACTTAGAGGTGGATATTAAAATTAAGGGAGCTCATAAAATGGGAGAAAAAGTCTGCTTAATTGAGTTAGAAAATGCTGAGGAGAAAACAAGAGTTATGGGTAACAAACAAAAGCTGAGAAAGATCCAAATACAAAGATCTACATAAATGACGACTTAACTAAGACTGACAGAGAAAAGCAGAAGAAAATACGGGAGCTAGCAGAGCAAGAAAGAAGGAGCGGAAAAAGCGTGAAGATTGGTTACAATAGAGTTGTAATAGAAGGAGAAGAATGGAGGTGGGACCCAAATTTTAAACAACTCCAAAAGCATAAACCACCAAAAAACTAAATAAAACAAAAGCAGACGGATTTTTGAGGACGAACCTGGCAAGACATGGTGAAAGAGAAAAGAAACAAGAAAACAAAAAGAGTAAGAGTAGGTGGGAGAAGAAATCAATACAAAAAGAATTAAAGATAGGAACTTGGAATGTACGAGGTACTTTTGAAGAAGGAGCAATTAAAAACTTAGAAAAAATAATGCAAGACTATGACATTGATGTACTAGCCCTGCAAGAAACAAAGCAAACTGGAAGTGAGATAATTGATCTGGGTAAACACATCATGTTTAAGAGTAGTGGGGAAAATCGATATCTTGGGACGGGTTTTCTGATACAAGAAAGGATAAAAAGAAGGGTGGTGGATTTCAAAGCAGTATCAGACAGGTTATGTTACCTAAGACTTCCATGGAAAATATAGAAAGATCAGTATTATAAATGGACATGCCCCAGAAGAAAAGGATCTGGAAACAAAGAACGAATTCTAAGAAAAGATGTGTGATATAGTAGGGAATATACCAAGGTATAATATAAAAATGGCAATAGGAGACCGAAACGCGAAAGTAGGGAGAGAGGTGATGTATCAAAATGTTACAGGAGGGAAAAGTTTGCATGCAGAAAGTAATGAAAATGGGAAAAAGTTAATTGAATTTGCGGCTGAGAATCAAATGAAGACAGTAAGCACAAGCTTGGATCACAAAGACATACACAAAGTTACCTGGATATCGCCGGATGGTCGTGTCAAAAATCAGATAGATCACGTACTAATAGAAGCCAAACACTTTAAAGTGATCAAGGATTGTAGAAGTTACCGAGGAGCAGATGCAGACAGCGATCACATATTAGTTATAGCAAAACTCAGGCAAGAATTGCCAACACTAAGAAAAGAGAAAAAAGATAGACAAAGATACGACATAGAGAAGTTACAAGAAAAGAAAGTGGCAGAAGAGCTCGAAAAAGAAATAGAACATAGGTTAGCTAGTGTGGAAGAAACAAATCAAACAATAGAAGAAGAATGGGCAGGAATACAAAAAGGTGTAACAGAGGCGGTAAATGTCTGCTTAGGGAAACAAAAAAATATAAGAAGAGAAGAGTGGTTCGATGAGAAGAGAGCACTAAATGAAAGAAACAAGGCAAAAATGGAAAGGGACCAAAATGGAACAGAAGAAGCAAAAAGGCATTACAAACAAAAAAGAAAGATAGCAAAAGAAATCTGTAGAAGAAAAAAGAGAGAGCAACTAGAAAAAATGGAAGAACATTTCGTCAATAAAGAAGTAAAAAATTTCTATCAGGAAGTAAAGCTTTCAAGACAAAACACAAATACCCGAGCAATTTTTTGCAGGAATGAAGAGGGTTTGTTAATAGGGGGGACAAAGGAGAAATTGGAG
Source organism: Agriotes lineatus (assembly GCA_940337035.1). Classification (NCBI taxonomy): domain Eukaryota; kingdom Metazoa; phylum Arthropoda; class Insecta; order Coleoptera; family Elateridae; genus Agriotes; species Agriotes lineatus. The sequence continues at coordinate 5,806 of CALNHX010004875.1, read as the reverse complement.
ATATGGGCAAGGTACTTTAATAATCTGGTAAACGAGATAGAAGGAAAAGAACTACAAATCACGCAAGCAACTCAAGAGGCAGCAGAAGTTAATGAACAGGAGGTAAAAGAGCCGACAGAAAAGGAAATATATATATATATATATAATCAATAGACCTTTCTACCCTAAGGTGTAAGGTATTAAAATTTAATTTTGGGTCCTTTACATATGTAGAAATTTTCTCCATTCTTTCTTGTTAAGTGCTGTTTGTTTCGCTTCTGTCCATGTTTTGTTTCTTCTTTTTAATATCTCTGCCACTTCATCGTTCCAGGTTTTCTTTGGCCGTCCTCTCCTCCTACTTCTTTGTACGCCTGCTTCCCATATATTCTTTACTTGTCTACCTTTTCCCATTCTGCACATGTGTCCAAACCATTTCAATTGTTGTTTTTCTATTACGTTTATAATTGGCTCTATTTCTAGTTCTTCCCGTACTGTATCGTTCCTTATCCTGTCTCTTCTTGTTATTCCTTTAACTTTTCTGAGATACTTCATGTCTATAGCTTGTATTTTACTCTTAAGTGTGTTTGTCAATATCCAACTTTCGCTGCCATACGTTAAAATAGGTCTGAATACTGTTTTGTATATTATCATTTTTGTTTTTCTGCTTATTTCCCTTTTTCCTATGAATGAGTTATTTAAACTATGATATAGTTTTGCAGCATTATTGATCCTTTCATTCACTTCACATTCTATGTTACCATCCCTTTGTATTGACACACCTAAGTATTTAAAGGTCTCCACTTGCTCTATTTTTTCTTGGTTTATTTCTATGTTCGTACTTTTATTTTCCTTGCTAATTACCATAATTTTGGTCTTACTTGTATTAATTTTCATTCTCCTTTTCGTTAGCTCTTCTTCCCATATCTTCAGATTTTCTTGTAGGTCCTTTTCTTTTGCTGCGCATATCATTATGTCGTCCGCGAATGCACACACACTCTGAGACACTCACTGGTATTAATCTGTTAAATCCCACGTGCACTTTTTTAGTTTTCACTCTTGTTGTTTTAATCACATCGTCCATCATCAGGGTAAATAATATTGGGCTCATTACTCCGCCTTGTCTTAAGCCATCGTTTATTTCGTAGGTTGCCGATTCCATGTTATCCTTCCTCACGTAGTTTTTGTTTTTGTCATATAGACTTTTTATTGCTGTCCTTAGTTGTTGGTTGACTTTTCTGCGTGTTAGACTTTCCCAGACTTCTTTTTGTGGCACTCTGTCGAAAGCTTTTTCGAGGTCTAAAAATAACATGTATATTTCCGATTCTTGTGTTTTTGCTTTGGCAATTGTTGTGTTTAATCGGTGATTATTAACAACATCAATTATTAGGTTCGAGTACTTTAATGCAACACAAGATTACAAAGTGTATATAAGGCTGATAAGTAGCTTATCTATCTAACAAATGACAACGTATGCGCGCACGTACAACATCTTACACGAGCGAGTACGAACTGCCGCTAGCTCACATGTTTCCGGCTAACCTAACACTTCCGTTCTTTCACTAGCTCCCTCTAGACACAACACCCCTCCCTTCTAGTTTGTAAAATCCGCGAGGAACCTTGGAGGGACCCTTGTTCTCTGTGGACGAGGAGTCCTTAGTGTTGATGTTGATGCCGCTGCACCCATCGTGTCTGGATCTTGTTCCATTCCCACTGTGTCAGCTATCTCGGCTGTTGGTTCTTTCCCGCTTGAGCTGCTCTCCGGTATTGTAATACTTTCTGGCTCATCTCGGACTACCTCAGTGATCTTAGTGGATCTACAGCGAAGCTGATTAGTGTGTTTATGCAATCTGTTACCTTCAGGTGTTGCTATTCTGTATGAAACAGGACCTGCAGTTGTTTCGATGGTTCCGGGTATCCACTTTGGACCACTTGCTGAATAATTCCTGGCAAATACTGTTTCATCCTTAGTGAATTTGCGAAGCGGTTTCTCTTCTATTCCTTTCTCTTGTTTGGCAACCATCTCTTGCACAACATCTGGATGCAACCGATCAAGAGCGGTTGACAGCTTCCGTCCCATAAACAATTCTGCTGGACTTTGACCAGTTGTTGCATGAGGCGTTATGTGCTGTTGTAGTAAGAATCGTGTTAATTTAGTGTTCCAATCTCCTTCCCCCAACTTCTTTAATCCTTCCTTTGTCGATCTCACCATTCGCTCGGCTTGACCATTAGCTGCTGGGTTATATGGAGCAATTCTTGCATGTCGAATCCCATTCCGTTTTACAAATGTTTGGAATTCCTGTGAGGTGAACGCTGTTCCATTATCGCTTACTATGACATCAGGAATGCCATGTGTAGCAAATAGTTCTCGAAGAGTCTTAATTGCTGCTTCTGCTGAAGTTGTTGGTACGAGACGCACTTCTAACCATTTGGAAAATGCATCTACTATTATTATGAAATACTGGCCTTGCATGGGACCTGCGAAGTCTATATGGATCCTCGACCATGGTCTTCGTGCCCATTCCCACGGTTGAACTGGAGCTCTTGGTGGCATCGCCTGCGTTTCTTGACATTGTTTGCAATTTGCCACCCTTTCTTCTACTTGTGCATCCATATCTGGCCACCAGACGTAAGACCTGGCCAATGCTTTCATCCGAACTATCCCTGGATGTCCTGAGTGCAGCATTTCCAGTACCTCAGGTCTTTCCTTTGGAGGAATTACCACTCTATTGCCTAGTAGTAGACAGTTTTGGTATGCTGAAAATTGATTTCGTCTTCCCCAAAAGCCTTTTAGTTCCGGAGGGATGTCTTGGATCCTGTTTGGCCATCCCTTTTGGGTCCAGTGTAAGACGCGTGACAATACCGGGTCCTTTCCTGTACCTACTGCAACATCCTTTGCCGTGATGACTGGTTCTGGTATGGCTTCCAGCATTAGGACCTCGTGTGCTGGCGGAACCACCAACTCTTCTTCTTCTACAAGTGGCAACCTACTCAGGCAGTCAGCATGTGCAATTTGTTTCCCTGGAATGTGCAGCAATCTGTAATCATATACACTTAAAATAAGTCTCCACCTTAGCATGCGAGGTGATAAAACGTCTGGCGTTAGCTTATTTTCACCCAGGATTCCCAACAACGGCTTATGGTCAGTCCTGATCTCAATGGTTCGACCAAAAATGTAGTCATGAAATTTCTTGACTCCTACAATGATGGCGAGTGCTTCTTTGTCCAGCTGCGCGAAATTCCTTTCCGTTGACGTTAGTGTCCTGCTGTGGAATGCTACTGGAACTTCTTTTCCATCCTCCGTCGTTTGGCTCAGGATGGCCCCAACTCCATATGGACTAGCATCACAGGTAAGTGCTAACGGTCTTGCTTCATCGTAGTGGGCTAATAGTAATTTTGTTGACAACGAGTCCTTTAACTCCTGGAAAGCTTGCTCTTCTGTCTTCGTCCACTTCCACATTTTATTTTTGTGTAACAACTGGTGCAAGGGCTCTGCTACTGTAGCTTTGTCCTTTAAGAATGCATGGTAAAAGTTTAGTTTAATTGCTCGTACTTTTTCTTCCATAGGCTGTATTCCTTCTGCCGTTATTTTGTATCCCAAGAATATGATTTCGCTTGTATGCAGGATACACTTTTCGCGTTTGAGGCGAAGTCCGTCTTCTTGGAAGCGTCGCAGTACTTCCCTCAGTCGAGTTGCAAGCTCTTGATCCGAACCTCCAACTATTAGGATGTCGTCGAAATACGGTAACACACCTGGAATACCTGCTAGACGTGTGTCCACAAATCTCTGGAAAATTTGAGGTGCTACGGAAATTCCAAATTGTAATCTTTTGACTTTGAATGCGCCTTTATGGGTAATAATCGTTTGTGCTTCTGCACTGGCTTCATCGACTTCCAGCTGCTGGTATGCTTGCTTCAGGTCAAGCTTTGCAAAGACTTTACCTCCTGACAATGTTGCAAACAATTGTTGTATTGCCGGTACTGGATAAACATCCCTTCTAACTGCTTTGTTGACTGTAGCCCGATAATCTCCACATATTCGGACTTCACTGGAGCTTTTGAGTACTGGCACGATTGGCGTGGCCCACTGTGGGTGATGTACTGGTTCTAGCACCCCCTGGTCACATAGTTTACTTAATTCCGTTTCAATTAGTGGTTTTATTGCAAACGGTACTTTTCGCGCTTTAAATGCTACCGGTTTAATCAAAGGATCCAAATCTAAGGAGATTGGAGGCCCCTTAAATTTCCCGAGTTCTTCTGAGAACACTTCTGCATATTCTGCAGCGATTGCATTAAAGTTTATTGTAGTTACCTCGTTTATTCCCGCAATCTTTATGTTGAGTGGGTTAAACCAGTTTCTTCCGAGTAAACTAGCATTATCACCATTTGTTACGATTAATGGTAATTGTGCAGACAGAGTTCCTAGTTCCACTAGCACATCACACGTTCCTATTGTCTTTATTTGTTTCTGCTGATAGTCCCGTAAAATCACACTGTTTTCGCGCAATTTTGGTTTGTCAGCACTAAATAAACGCCCGAAAGTGTTCTGTCCTATAACTGAATATGCGGCCCCTGAATCGACCTCCATCACACACCTCGTTTTATTTAGTAAAACCGGTACTTTTACTTTTGTGGCCGGATCCCCAAATTCATCGATGCTGTAGATAGGTTCGTAATGTTCGTTATTTACACTATTTACGTTCTGTGCACTAACACCACAAAACAGTAACTAACACTATTTGTTGTTGTTTTCTTTGCATTTGAATTTCCGGAATTGTTTCCTTTCTTCTCGTCCCTTTTCTTTGAAAGACAGGCTCTTTCAATGTGTCCAATTTTATCACAATAATTGCATTTCGCTTCCTTAAAGAAACATTCATCAGGTGAATGTTTTTTCGTGCAACGAAAACAGGTTATGTTGACGTTTTGTGACCTACTTTTGGATTTTAGGGATTTACCAGTTACTTTCTTAATGTTGGCACTGCTCGTCGGTAAGACAGTTTCCCGCAATTCTGACACATTTTTGGCGGCAGCTTCATGCGCGAGCGCCAATTCTTGCGCTTCCTTCTCGGCCTCCTTGATTAGTGCGAGACTGACGTCTCTACGCGGCCCGCCACATTTGCATACAGTGCCTTTATATACACAGTGGCGACAATGGGGTGTCCTATTTTTGATTGGCTCCCTAGATCACGTGGTTTTAGCCGCCATGTTTATGCTAAATCACCTGTGATTCGTGTTATACTTTTGGCAGTACTGAAGTGTATTGTCAGTCTATGTCAAACTCGAGGTTAATAGGTTAGATTTTGCGTCAGTTTTGACACAAACTGACGCAAATCTTAACCTGCAAATCTCGAATGTTTTCAGTACTGCCAAACGTAAAACACGTATCACAGTCGACTCTGATCACGGATTTAAATGAACACCCGTTAGAAATTTGCATAAATATGGCGGCGGGGGTGTGGCTTAGTAGTATTGTCGCCACTGTCTATATAAAGGCACTGTACATTTGCATAATTTTTGTGATTCTGAGGCCAACGTACTTTGGCGCCATCTGTTGGGTTTTTGATAAAAATTATCTGTGACGTAGGCACGGCTTCCTGGATTAATATTAATCCAGGAGGCCGTGGACGTATGCTTTTAAAATAAAAAAAGGCAAACTTGTTACTAAGTTGTCAACGTTGACATTAATTGTAATTATATCAAGACTTTCCTTCTTATCTCGTTTTTTTAATAATTTTCCAAAATGCAGTCAGTAAAAAAATGTTGTGTAATGAACTGCAATTCACGCAGTTTAGAAAATATTTCATATCATATTTTACCGGCAAATACAACT